>VZRM01009103.1:1386844-1478687 GCA_013397955.1 Grantiella picta | reverse complement strand
CAAATGCTTCTTGAACCCTGTCAGGCNAAATGCCCAATACCATGGTCCAAATGCTTCTTGAACCCTGTCAGGCACTGTGACCACTGCCCTGGGGAGCCCATTCTAGTGCCCAACCACCCTCTGGGTGAGGAACCTTTTTCTAAGCTCCAACCAAAACCTCCCCTGACACAACTTCAGGCCATTCCCTTGGTCCTGTTAGTGTCACCACAGAGCAGAAATCAGTGCCTGCCCCTCCTTTTCCCCTCATTAGGAAGTTGCAGACTGCAATGAGGTTTCCCCTCAGTCTTTTCTCCAGGCTGAACAGACCAAGTGATCTCAGCATCTCCTCACACAGCTTCCCCTCAAGGCCCTTCACCATCTTTATTGCTCTCCTTCGAATTCTCTCTCATAGTTTAATGTTTTTCTTATGTGGTGTCACCCAAAACTGCCCCCAGCACTGGAGGTGAGGCTGCCCCAGAGCAGAGCAGAGCAGAGGAGAGGAGAGCAGAGCAGGACAATCCCCTCCCTTGCCCAGCTGGTGATGCTGTGCCTGATGTCCCCAGGACAAGGATGTCCCTCCTGGCTCCAGGGCACTGCTGGCTCATCTTCAACTTGCCATCCACCAGGACCACCAGGTCCCTTTCTACAATGTTTCTCTCCAATGCCTCATTCCTCATTCTGTCCATACATCTTGGGCTGTCCTGTCCCAGACACATATATTTTTGAAGGTTGGATAAAAGTAATTTTTCTACCTGTTTTCTATGTCTGGCTTTATATTCTATGTTTTCTATAACTGTATTTCTATTTCTGACTTTAATACATGGAAATGTAGAGGGTGGTCTTCTCACATATTTATCTATCATAATTATTACAGCTACAAAGTATATTTTCCATTTATAAGTAGAAAAGCACTTATATTAAGCACTGATACTTCCTTATCCTTTATTTACATTTACCTTTAAATAAAATATCTTTTTATTTCCAACCAAGAGAGATGTTCACTCTACGTCTAATGCAAATATGAAATGTTTTATATTTACCATATGCTGGAGTGTTTCAACAGAAATGTAGTCCTTCTGTTTCACTGTTTCCTTTCGTCCATAAATTTTCCAACAGATTTTCAGTTGCTATAGAACAAGTAGATGATGCAACCAGTCTTTGACAATAATGTTGCACTGTACATGACTCAGCCATTATCTGAAATGACAGCAAAATTTAAGTAACTAACTTGTTAATTTTAAGAATCACTGGAAAAGTCAAAACAACATCTGCTTGTCCTGCCTTACCCTGACAGAATATACTGATCCATTCTGGTTGTCTATTTTCCCTAAGAATCTTTTATGAATATGAATCTTCATTGTCTCAAACTCTGTCACCTTAGATTTCAAAAGATATTCTGTTGCCTTGACAGAATAGTTACACAGTCCAGAGATTTTTATGTGCCATTTCTAACATATTTCTTTTATTATAATAGAATTCAACCAACCAGGTTAGATGCTATACACCGGACATAATTTTATAGGATGAGTTGTTGGCACCACTTCTACCTCTAAGGGAGAGTATCTTTTCTCCACTTAATCAGTTATTTCCTGAAAATTATCAACAGAATTCTCATAATTTCTCTCTTGCTGCAAGAATTTGTTTTCACCAGTGTAAAGCAGATATCAGAGACTGAAGTAGAAGATTGATGAAGCCACTCTGTGCTAATCGAAGTGATTGGAAAAGGCTAAGAATAAAACCCTTACATAACAGTTTATTATGTGCTCAAAGGCAAATAGATAGGTGCAATTCATCCCAATGAAGTGGGAAGAGGCTTATTAGCATCACTGTGTTTTAGTTACATTTTCAACTGAAAGTGATAATTTTCACAACTCTTATGTAAGTGAGATTATTAGCCATTGGCAAGGCTTACTCTTAGCCCCACTGTATTCTTTCACTTGTTATACTGATACTTTATCGCTGATAAACATAAGACTTTCTGCTTAAATTCTGAAATAATAAATTGAATTACTGAAACTAAGAAATTTTACTATCTTTTGTAGCTATGGGTTTACTTTATTACTAGGTGTATATGTAAGTATTATTGAAATAGGCACTAATAAAATAAATGGCTTGTTTTATAGCACCTTACCAAGCACAACTCTCTGTGTTTAATATAGCTTCACAAGTACCATACAGCTCATACATTCTTAAGGCAAACAAGGGTCATTTGAACGCGTTCCTATTGCTAAATCCATATTAAAATGAGCTGATAGGGTGGAGAAGCATTTCTAGCAGTCACACACGTTTTACCAACCTTGTCATCGTGTCCCTTAATGATGCTCAGTGGCAGGAATGCTATTATGATTTGTAGCTTCATCATATATATCCACGTGGAAAATATAGATCATATCTTCATTTACCACTTTTGTTCAAATATTTTTCCAGAACTAATACATAGGCCTCTCATTTAGGTCTGATCTTCACCAGGAGTGTAAATATATATATAATGTTTTCCACAAGAGCATAGCTGGAAAGATTTTAACAAGATTATTTGATTTGGTTCTGCCAAAAATTCTCTGAAATGCCATGGAACACTAAGCTGTGGGACACCTCTCATCTTCTACATTTTTCTAGCAATGGTGACATCATTCTTATGAAATCTCTAGATGCTGACTGATATATGTGCATGCAGCCCAAAAAGCAAATTAATCATTGCTGTTCTAGAATGATACTATTTCTGTAACAATGTAGACAGTAACTACATTTACCAGTGTCATGTATTAGATGACTAGCAAAATACAAGTTAGTTATTGCTGCATTATCCTTCAAGGGAAATAAGGATTTTCAGCTGTGTTCAGTAACACAAACAAAAGTTAACACAAAATCTTCCCCTAGAGATCTAGGCAGCATGAAGAAAACAACTTGCCAGCAAGTATCCACCCGGTTTTTCACTCTCCACCTCAGGGCACCTGGGCATGGGAGTTTATTGGATCTATTCAGTATCAGTGACCATCAAAGCACATATATGTGCTTTGGGAGAAGTGGGGTACAGTTAGAGTCTCCATAATGTAGTGGTCCATTGAATTTTAGAGAGAGCATTACCAACCTGAGCATCACTGGTTGGTTTTGGATTTTTTTGTTCTCTGGATTTTCCAAGTGGCAAGTGTAAGAAGTATTGAAGAAGTATTACTCTTCTCTCTTCTCCTACTGCCCTGACTGCTTTATTTCCTTGTTTATCACAAGAAACATAACAATTTCTCATGCTGGAGGGAAGAAAAAAAGCAGTATTGTTGAGGCAAACAGACTAAATTTTTTTGATGGAGGCTGCACCAAACCATCTCTAGCCTCACTATCTCTCATACAACATTCTCAACATTCCTTATCAAGTGTTTTATCTACTCTGTGGGAAGACATGCTTTATCCGAGCACAGTTGCTTCTTTCAAAGCTACTGGAGCTCAAAATACCTTCTTTTTCCCATGAACACTTTCTGCCACCCTCCAGATTTGCCAAAGTCCCCAGCACAGATTTATCTCAGCAGAGTTGCTTTGCTCTCTTATAAAGGGACAATAGTTCTCTCTGAGTTCTGACATCCTAATGGCTACCAGTTGGGCCTTTTTTCTCCATTTCACAGAAAATTTTCACACCTCTGAGAGTGCCATTTTTCAGTGGAATTTGACTTATAGTTCACAGATGGAGAGAGACTCCTGATAAAAACTCTCTTTAGAAGACAGTGCAAGAAAACACATTTCTGCATTGTGACAGGTTAATATTCTACACATTGATTTGTTCATAGCTTTCAGGGGGTGATGCCAAAACCTTTAGTAAATTGGAGTCAACTTCTTTGAGAATACTGTAGGGGAATATATTCTCACTAGAGAAAAAGGGAAATGAAAAAGTTTTAAGAGGCTTCCACCTCCACTAAATACAGCAATTAACCCTATTACTACATTAGCAACTCAGATCCCAAAGACTAGTAGTTCACAGCCATAGAAAAGAATGGGATTATGTGGCTCCCTAATTTCTTTTCAAAATAATTCATCAGCAAAATACATTCTCGTATTAATTAATCACTCGTCACTCAAATTGATGTATTTAATAGAAAAACTCCCAGGAATTCAATCTTTATTTCTCACTCCTTATCTTTATAGCATCAATAGGGTCAACTGAATAATTCAGGCCATCCAAAATTAAAGGCTCATTCCACAAGATGATAATGAAAAGTAAAAACAAAATTCAGAGAAGTTTCTTGAGTCCTGAGTGGCAGTTCAATACATATAATCAAATAATGTACAAAATACACTTCTGGGAACTTTGTCAGCACCCTTAATTACGTTGCTTGGACTACACACCACTAGCATGCAAATTCTTTTTCTTCCTCTTTTTTTTTTCTTTTGTTTTCCTTCTTTTTAGCTAACAGCCAGCATTCTTAATATACCCTACCTGTATACTTGTTCAAAACTACTGTTTTCCTGACCATCTCAGTCACTTCTACTCTTCGCTGCTGATTACAGCCAAGCAGCTCCAGAGCACTGCCATTCCCTCAGTGCCTGTGTTCTCACTGATTAGCTGGGCAAGAAAATAAAATCTTCATCATAGAGCAGCTGATTCTTGCTAATTCCTGTCAGTCTCATAGGTCCCTCTGTCATCACTACTCTCACACCTGCTTAAGTGCATGACAGAAGGTGCATCAGTAGAGCCCATTTCTGAAATTATACAGATGTTTTCTTTACCATCAATATCCAAATAAAAGGGCTGGGAAGGTCTTTCAAGTATGAGGCTTGATTTAGGCAATTTTGAACCTGAGTTTCGGATTGGAAGCAATCTCTCAAAATTATGTGGACAGCTACTAATCCCAAATTTTTGGATTAGACTCAGTGATGAGGACTATGTGATAACAAGGTTTTATACAAGAGGCTGAGTTTGGTTTTTTTTCCTTTGGTTGGGGTATTTTGGGGTCTTTGTTGTTGGTTTGGTTTGGTTTGGTTTTAATGGGGAAATTTCCCTTCTTACTAAGAGAAGCCAAGAAGAGCAAAGGAAAACAGCTTATTTTAATGACTCTGTGCACATTCACACTCTTCACACACTAGTGCATATATGGTAAGAGAAACAAGGTGATGATTTTGCTGTGGCTGAGTATAAAGTAATTTTCCAGGATTAAATTTTTACATATATGAGATAAAACCCATACTTTCTCAAAACAGTGCTATTTTTATTAGTTCAATAATAGGTATCTAGTCATGTGAAAACTATCTACTAGTGAACACTTTCAAAAATTAATTTCAGTTTTTGCTTTGCTATCTAGATATCTTTCTACTGCTTCTTTAAATGTAGTTTTCCTATTCCATTTTGACAGTTCTTATTCAGTACTATGATGTTATTTTAATGGGCACCAAGTTATTATGAGGCTTAAACTTAATGAATTTTTTATGATAACTTATTTTAGAGTAGCCTGTCAAATAAACTTTGCAGATTCCATGCTTCTCTATGGGAAGTTGCTGCAAAGTAGCTGGGAACACCTTAGTCATTTCTGTAGTAAATAAAACTCTCCAAGCTCCCTTCTGTGGAAGACTGAAGCTTGAGGTTTGTTAGAGGACACTGAATTTGGAAATTCTGCTTCATCTGTGATACGGAGGCAGCTGGCAGAAGTGCTTATTGAGCCACTTTCTATCCCTTATCAGCAGTCTTGGCTAATTAGGTCACTAGAAGTTGACAAGTGTGATGCCCATGGGCAAGCAGGGCCAGAAGAAGGATCCAGGGAACCACAGGCCTGTCAGTCTGACCTTGGTGCCAGGGAAGCTCATGGAGATGATCATCTTGAGTGCCATCACATGCCACTTACAAGACAACATGGGAATCAGGCACTGTCAGCAGGGCCTCAGGAAAGGCAGGTCCTGCTGGAGAACAACCTCACCTGCTCCTGTGACAGTGTGACCTGCTTGGGGGGTGAGGGAAAGGCTTTGGATGTGTCTTCCTGGGCTTTAGTAAAGCCCTCGACAATTTCCCAAAACATTCTCCTCAGAAACTGGCTGCTGACATCTTGGCTGGGTGTACTTTTTCCTGGATAAAAAAACCTTCTGGACAGTCAAGCTCAGAGAGTGATGGTGAAAGGAGTTAAATCCACTTTGTGGTTGGTCACAAGGGTATTCCCAGGGCTCAGTGTCAGGGCCAGTCCTGTTTAATATCTTTATATATTTATCTTTTGAAAAGACACTCAGGGCACATGGTTTAGTGGTGGAATGGGCAGCTCTGGGTGAATAGTGGGACTAAATGATTTTGAAGGTCTTTTCCTACTTAAATATTTGATTCTAGTTTTATCTTTTATGCATTGCATGTACAGGGTTCTTTGTTGAAGATGGTCAACCCAGGAGTTAAACATTAGCTTAGACTATAAAAATGGAAGTTATTTCAGGAAAAAATCTATTTTGTTGCCTTACCCTAATCTTTCCATGACCACCTCTGATGGACATTTGTCTATCCTGCTCTGGAAAATGCTCTACTATCACTATTTTGTTTCCACTATTTCATTATATTAACCATTAGGAAGGCCACCTTTAAGCTTGTCTTCTTTACCAAAATGATGTTCAACTTTTCTTCTTAACAGGCATGAAAGACCATAAAACATAAATTTGAGATGTATGAATACAAATACTTTCAAACATAGTTTTCTGTCCCCTCAAAGTACCACTGGGCTCAAGGAAAACAATTCACTGTATACAAGCTAGTAGTTTGTCCAGCTGGAAATAATAATAACCATTTTAAAACTGAGTTTAAAGTAATGCTAGGTTAATACAACTTGATTATTCCTCATCATGTACAAGTATCTTCTGGATTTTACATCTTCCTGGAAATCCTGTGGCCATGTTGCCTGTTCTGGAAACAAAAATATTGGTTTGATGATCAGTTCAGTATTGGCAAATCAAGATTAGGGGAAACAAAATCTTAGTTTATATCTAAGGCAAACCAAATAGTGAAATGTTACTTTTGCATCAGTTATTCAGAATACCTTGGGATTTGGTGGTGACAATAAATAGGTCACGAGTCTCTGTGCCTCCCATCTGGGTCCTGCTGAAAGCCACATTTCCTTCCCCTCCAACCTCCACCAGGCAGAACCCAGGAGCAGGGAGAGGGCCAAGCCCTTCCTGTGAGCAGTGCAATGCTGAAAGCTGCTGGCTGGTAGCATTTTTGCACTCACACACTCACAGATATTCACTAGCTGTAAGTATGTTTAATCACTTGCTCATCAAGAAGTTTCACTAATCAAATCAGAGATCAGAAATAATGTTGTATTTCGCATATAGTTGAAATGCACTGCTCCTAGTTTTCATTCTAATTGTAGATTGATATCCAAAATGATTACATAATGTTTAAAATAAAATCACAAGGGGGCCTATCAACACAAATGTCCTAAATCAGTAAGTTTGAAAAGCTAAATTCCACTTTGATTCACTGAGGTAAGTCATAAAAGCAAATGAAATGAAAGCATCTGATATCTGTATTTAAGATCAACAGAGGAATTTTCATCAGTAAGAAAGAAAATATATTTTCATTAACTAATAGCTTGGTCCATCACCACACTAAACATGTCAATAAAGACATTTGTTTTTCAAATAAATTGCAGTGACAAAATTGTAGCCTTAGTGTAGCAGCTTCTGCTTGGCCTGCAGTGTTTTCCAAGTCCTTAAAACTCTTTGAGATTCACTGAGATCAATATCTGAATTCAATGTCTACCTAACTAAAATAGAGAAGAAAATATGAATTACAATATTTGAATATACTTTGAATTTTTTTTGGAAATTGCAATGCATACTCATGATTGAATCTTATTAAATAATGAAATTAATTTAAAAAATACTAAGAATTTATAGCATATGTTTAACATTTAATCAGCTTCAGTGTATTGCTACAGCAGCATCAAACCTGTCATGATAGACTCTGAAGTTTCATTTCACTAAGCAATGGTTGCAATTACTTATTCAGTCTAAGTATTTTAGTACCCTTTGGCTGTGAAAATCTTTTTTGATTAAAAGACATATGTCCTTTTTTTCATTGCTTTTTATCCCTTTTATGTAATTTTCAGAAAGGATATTCTAAAGTATTTCAAAGTTAGCTTAGTGAACTAAGTACAATGTCTCTACTTAGCTAGGGTGTATGAGAATTTCCATCATGTTTTCCCCTAAACCTAGCAGCTCTTTTCCATTCATAATCTTTTTCATATGACTTTATACACGTAGGATCTTTCTGAGGCTTTTAAATATATTAGTTTGATAATTTGAAATTTAATTTCCTCTTTTAATGAAGTAATGTGTAACATGTTGAGGGAAAGAAAAGGCTAGGGATTTCACCCAGAGTGCTGCTACAGGACAAATGCTTTTCTAAAAATCCAGCCATTAAAACCGTGCCAGATCTGTCATGCTGCAGTTCTGGCATGACAAGGCCCAGTGAACACTCCTGTGGCCCAGAGCATCCTTGGAAGTTTACCACTCACTGCACTCCTATGCTCAAAATCTTGCTATCAAATATTCAGAAAGGTTGAGGTTAGCATGGGCTGCTGGAGATCTTCTAGCATAGCCCCTGAGCTCCAGCAGGGATACCTGCAGTCAGTTGCTCAGAATCATTCCCAGACAACTTTTGAATGTCTCTGAGGATGGAGACTCCACAACCTCTCTGGGCACCCTGTGCCAGTGCTGTTACCCTCCAGTGAAAAAGTGTTTCTTGCTGTTCAGAGGAAACCTCCTGTGTTCCAGTTCATGCCCATTGCTTCTGGTCCTGCCACTGGGCACCACTGAACAGAGCCTGTCTCCACCCTCTCTGCACTCTCCCTGCAGGAATTTATCCTCATTAATAAGTCACCCCTGAGCCTACTCTTCTCCAGGCTAAGCAGTCCCAGCTCTTGTAGCCTTTCCTTGTAGCAGACATGCTCCAGGGCATTGATCATCTTAGTGGCAGCCCCTTTGCTGGACTCTCTGGTATCCTAAGGAGCCCAGAACTGAACACAGCACTCCAGGCGTGGCCTCACCAGTGCTAGGGGGAAAGGATCACCTCTCACCTGATAGCAATGCTCCTGCTAATGCAGGAAAAGACACCACCAGCCTGGTAGAAAGGCTGTTGCCCTGACATTTCAAGTTACAAAATTTAGAGAAGACTGTAATGTAAGCTTTTATTGTCCCGGTGATTGCACTGATTTATTATATGATGTGATAGTGTTAAATATATGAATTTAACATTACCTAAGTTTCATCTGCAATCCCTCCATCCTCTCCTGCCCCCCAATTTTTTTTTTTTGTGAAAGTGGATTATTGTGAAAGGTAGTGAGCCTTAATAAAAGTTCTGGTTTTCAAAAATTCTTTAGAGTAAATTCAGAGGATATTTGGGAAATTTATTTCTAGTGTCTTCCCAAAGGTTCTGCAGGGTTGCTATGCAGCTTCTAGGAAACTCACAGTCTCAGTTACTATTTTTTAAAATAATTTTCAGATCACTTACACATGTATAGGGAAATCCACTGATGAATGAAATCAAAGCAAAGGCTAAAAGTCACTTTTTATATCTGGTGCATTAGTCTGAAAGACAATAACAATACATGTTTTGATGCATTGGACTTAAAATCATGTCATTAAAAAAACTAACTTCATCAAAACTAAGCCACAGAAGAATAATTGCTGTAGTGTGGCTGGGAAACCCTTTGATGACCTCAGAGTTAGACTCCATACCTCAGTACTGGAAATGTTAAAGCATTCATCTCTTACTTTTCAGGCTCCAGCCTAGCAAATCAATCAGTTTCAATAAGAACTACCTACTCGGTGAAGCATTCAGGAAAAGTCCAACATGCTCAAGTCCAACCATGTTCAACAAAACACAGAAGCATATGTTAAACTGTCAAGGGGACATCAACACATGCCAGAAAAATGCCTTGCTGTGTATGGATGAGCTGTTGAGATTGGATGACAGCTGTCCAGTACAAAAACCTTGAAAGACCACATGTAAGTGAGCTCCTGTGAGGTGATGAGCACTTCCACATTTCAGTGGGAGATCAGGGTACTCAGCAGAGTGGCAGATCAGGTCCACGAAGCATATTTCTCTCCGAAAGAAAGGTATTCTTGACAGGCTTGTCTACCTGCCACAGCTCCACCAGCCTGGATACTTTAGAGCTCATGAGTGTGCGATGGTTTTCTGCACTGCAATAAAAAATGTACAAACAATAACTCAGGAACAAAGTGCTGATTTGAGCTGATGTTTATTTATATTTTCACAATCCCTTTATGCTGAAAAATGATGTTTTGTGCTGCTGGACTTTTTCACTTTACCTGCCTAATAAAAGCTGTTTTGTGTGTTTTGTAATTTTCACCCCCAAGAAACATGAATTCCTATCATTTCATCATTACACCATTGATACATAATACCTTCTGGTAACCCATGGTAACAGTACTCCTTGTTTTAAGTAGCAGGTGTTGAGGACATGGCAAATGGCTGCCTATTCAGTTTAGACCACCTAATGGAGCTTTTAGGGCTAGTCAACATTTTCATTTAAATTACGCCAGGATATTGTACATGCACCTCACACAGTGAGCTTTGCTGCAAAGCTGCAGGGATTCAATAAACCCTACATTACACAATCTGTCTCTGCAGACAATTTTAATACTGAGGGTCTAGGCTGCCTTTATGTTTGCCCTGTTTAGCTTGGGGTTTTTACATATGTTAAACAAGTCAGACTGTATGAGCCAAAGTCATTGCTCCTACGGCTCAGTCTTAGTCGATCAATTTATTCCAGGGATGAACTGGCTCACTGTGGTCAGAGAGCCAGTTGTTTCCTTTTTTTTCTTTAAAGAAGTGTATGTCTCGATCTTGAAAAGATTTCTGCTTATGAAAGGAGAGTCAGTGAGACTAATTAAGCAACCCACTTAGTTTAAAAATTTCAGAAATTCATTACGCAGTATTAGGAGCTTGCCAAAACTAGAATCACTAAGGTCAAAATGAGTCACAAAGATTTCACTATAAGGAAATGTACTTCCTACATTTTTTAATCAAAATGAGTTCCTACTGTCTTTGGTCATTCATTCTGTCAAAATTAATTTTTGAGTATAGGTCATCATCAAAATAAGTGCATTTTCCTGAGCACATTTTAAAGAATGCAGAAGTCTTCCTTCTGTTACTTTCTACTCCAGAGATGAGAGAATGAGGAAGAGGGAAGTGTTCAACCAGAGAGGGAAGGCTGAAACTGGTTATCTTCAGCAAGTATGATCTTTTGGCTGTTCCTATTTTTCAAAAGTGCCTCATTCATTGCAATTCTGTTCCTGGAAAAAAGTTCTATGCAGCAAATTTGCACAAAGCTCAGGTAGTCTGGGACAACTAGAACTGTATAAGTAATTCCTTAAAGTATTAGTTACTTTTTTCAAATCTTGCTCTAAAAAATATTGTAACTTTACAGGTCTTGAAAAGTTATTTGGCAGTTTATGTTCACATGTTGTTATTAATTCCTTTCCAATGGCTGCAGATGCAGGTTCAGCACAACTTCAGTATGGACTTACAGAGGCATTAGGGTGAGACATAAGAAACTGATTAATTCCAAGATGTGTTTCGGGCTCTTTGCAAAGGACAAACCAGAGGAAGCTTCATGATTTGTTAAATACACAATATCCACTAAAAAATTTGATAATCTTTTGTCCTTAAAGAGAACATCAATATTGAGTCAACACTGCTGCATTCTGATTTCACCTTGTTGGTTTCTTCTGTGTGTGGTTTTGGGGTGTTTTTATTGTTATTGTTTTGTGGTTTTTATATTCTAAAAAGGCAATACTCAGTTGTCTAATTAGGGGGCTTTTTAGATTAGATTTATCCAGTGGCAAACTTCATTATAGAAATTCTGAACCTAAGTAATTATTTGAGATCCAGCATTTGCTCTAATTATACCAAAGCCTTCTGAAATAAAATGGAAGGCTAAATTAGAATTTATGTAGCATAAATCAATGACTTCTGTCTCTGCCACACTCCATTACATAATCTTACCTAGAGACCAATGATATTAAACACTGCCCCAACTCTGAGGAATAATACAAAAGCTCATTGATTTCCTGCTATTCTCAATAAGCTTTAGAGAATTCAAAGCATCATGATTTTCCCAAAAGAGCAGCCTAAGAATGGATTGTGTCACCAACTCAGAGGTTAACAGGTAGAGATGGCATAAGACTTGTGCATTGCACACAGTATAACAGCAAGCTGAAGAATATACATTTGCCTCCACCCTTTTTGATGTTAAAACGATGTTTCAGAGATGGATGGAAAAGTAACATTTTTTTAATTTTGTGGAGCTGCAGAAAGTAAGAATGCGTGGGGGAGCTCTCTTTGAACACTTCTAGAGTTTCTCAATACCAAGGTGTTGAGTATCAGTTGATGTGGCAGGCTCTGGGAAGGCGGGAGAAGCTGGCTCTCCCCTGGAACAGGGTCCCTGGTCCGCGTAACTCCACAGGGTTCGGGGCAGGCGGCCCCCGGGGTCTGCTTGGCGTGGCGTCGGTCTCGTAACCACAGAAATTCAGCAGGAAAGAAAGTAAGACGTAGGAACGAGCTGGAATCCGTCTCTGTTCTGACAGGGAGGTTTATTTGGGGTAAGGGGAGAGGGTTACAGGGGAGGAGAAGAGGGGAGGAAGTCAGGGGAGGTGTCAGGGGCTAGCAGCTCAGAGATGAAGACCTCGAGCTGATCCAGACATCGGCTTATAAAGGGACGGAAGGAGGCGGGGCTGGCTCTCTCTGAACCAGGAGAGAGGAAGGGAAAATTGGCAAAGGGTACACACCAATAGGTTTTCAGGTACAGCAGGATGCATATTTCAAAATGAACCAATAGCATACAGAGCAGGGAAACGAAGGGAGCCACATGGAGATCTGAAAATCACATTGCTACAATCAATGATGCACTGTTTTATTTTTTTTTTTTTAATATGGGAATACGGGCTGCTTCTTTCCACTACATTAGGACTTCTTTCTTGTCACTATCCATGATGAAAGGCATGCCAATCCCAAGATGTTTTATCATCTGCCTGGGGTTTTCTTTAGTAGTTTAGCAGATGGAACAGTTTAGTTCTGTCATGCTCATATACACAAATATATGCATTTTATAGATACCTTGAAAGGTCTCTTAGTTATTTATAAGTTACTCCTATGCACGTGGAGAAAGAGAAGACAGAAAGGGCTTGCAATGCTCCACACTTTTTCACTGATAATTTAGAAAATAGTTCTGGACTCTGGCACATTTTCATGATACTACAGAGCAAAAAATTATTATGCATTACCTGGGTTGCAACAACTGTGTTTTTTTGCATTCTCAACCTACGGCAGGTCTGAATTGTTTTTCTTGGTTTAGTCTTAGAATTACAATTTAAGTCATGGTGCATTATGTGGCATCTGTGGGCAATCCGAATATATGTACATGCAACACACATGTGAGGTCAATGCATCAGCAAGTGCTGTAGCTCAGCTGAAAAATGCACACATATTTCACATGATCCATTATGTCATCCACATCCTGGACTGACTTCTTCTTTTTTCCAATTATAGGAATAACATCTTAAATGAAAGCTTTCCCTAATCACCCACTAAACAGTGCAGTCCTGTAACATATTCACTGAGATTTAGTCAGCAGCTGATACACAGCAAGAGCTGGCATGTGGACAGAGGACATCTTTCACCATTCTGTTCAGTTCACCTGCTCTGCTGAGGAACACACTCTTGAATTCTGAGATGTAAGGAACTATTTTTAAAAGCAATTCAATTATTTGGTCACTATTTCTATTGGAAGGAAATTTTTTTCCAACTTCCATCTTAAATGCATCAAAACCAGTCCTTAAAAGTATTGTCAGCACTGTTGAAAAATAGTTTTGTCAATTATTCCTTGTAGAAGTTAAATCCTTTCATGTAGAATTTAAACCCTCTATGCAGCTGTAGGCAGCAAGTCCTGTCCATGTTGTGAGGATAAAAAAGGAGCAGATCTTTTAGTTCCTTCCCAGAACTTGTGATTTCCAGGCTCCTCTTGGGGAGCTCAGGGCAATCACCATCCAGTTTCTTCCTTGGACATCCTGCTCTGCCCACTGACCTCACCAATGCTCCTTAGGCTTTTCCTTACATCTGAAGGCACATTTCTGGGAGCAGCAATTCAACCTGGAGTAAAATAGTCTATAAACTGCTGCCAAAGGTAAGCCAAGGTAATTCTTCACAAGATAATTAAAAAATACTGTGATAAAGGCTTTGTATCACATAGCACAAATATGTGTGGTTGACAAAAACAGGACAGTGTTTATTGAAAAAAAAAATCTTAGTCTGATTTAGATACAAATTATAGTATTCCTATTTTGATTTAAGGATATTAAAATGTTATTAAAAGTTCAGGGCAACTTTGATCAAATTTGTGCTTGCTTCATTAACATTTGTTCCACTACTGAGGGAAAGAAAGGAGCTCTTTTGAATTACTGTGTAAGTAGCTTTTTATCGAATTGTCTGCCTCATAATGTGCTGATTTTGGGGGAATATTTTAACTGCACTATCTATTATGACAAAGACAGGAACCGTTTAGAGTCTCATCCTCCATCTATAAAAGAATTGTCCTTTCTTACACATTTATGATTTAACTGATGTGGTAGAGGAATTTTAATCCATAAAATAGGCAATATACATGACTCACTACCAATGCTAACCTTCTTTCCAGAAAGAGTAGATAGGTTTTGCACTTATAAGAAACATTTAATTCTGTTAAAAATGAGCTATATCTATTCTTATAGCTTTTCTTTTGCTGATCACAGCGTAGTTGTTCTTAATTTTGTTTCATCTTCCTTACAACTGCTAACATGTATGAGAGTCAGATGACATGTATTTTCAAAATTCTTTCTCTACTTGAAATAAGTGTGAATGCTTTTACACAGAAATAATATGTTTTCAAGACCTTAATTTGTGCTTTAAAATCAATTCTAATTTAACCTGTTTGAATTTTCATTTGGCTAAACCTATGTTACACCATCTCGATATGAAAAGCAAGCCTTCAGGCCATGTAAAATAAATGAGAATTTAAGGCCACGTGTAAGTGCTTTGCTGAATCAAGACTCAATTACTATACCATTACTGCAATATCATCATACTGTATTACAGGCTTTAACAACCTCATCATAGTTGTTTCCAGACATCTGTTATTAAGTTCCAAACATTACAAGGTCATTTCTTTAAAAAGTGATAAGAAATAAGCTTGTGTTTCAGTCATCTTAGATTATATGTATTATTAATTCAGCAATTAGATTATTTAAACAAATAAACCAAGAAGCAAACAAATAAGAACATTCCCCGTTTTAGGAAATTATCTCAGATACTTGCTGACACTTTCTGAAACTTTAGAAGAGTTTGAAAGGCTGAGTGGAGACTGTCAGTGTTTCCACAGGTTACAGAAAACTTTAAAGTCTTGGTCAGGCTCAGTAATGGGGAGGAGACTCATGGAGAGATACCAAAGGACTGTTCAGTGTTTCTGTTATGCTACAAAGTAAAGAACACATTTACTTTTATAATTTTACACAGTTGTGCATGGTAGACTTATATAGAAATTCCTCCTCTTGCCTAGGAGGACCATTTGCAGAAAATGGTAGAATGGGAGACAGTTGTATGAATCAATGCAAAGATTTTGAGAATTAATTCTAGGCATTGTGAAAAAGGCGATGATATGATAAATGAAAAATATTTCTCCTTTTCTTTTACTGTTTCCTGAGGCTTGCCGTAGGAAAGAAAATGAAAAATTTAGATGAAAATAGAAATTAAAGCATTTCTGTGAAATATTTTCCCTTACAATGAGTAGTAAGGCATTTCTAGAGTATTATTTAAAGTATTTTATTTGCCTTCAATCTTTAAAAAATCTAAATATGAAAACATTCAAACTCATATTTTCCAAGATAATATATTTTGGAAAAGGTTTATTTTTAGCCCCCAGTATTATGTTGTGCAATCTACATTATTACGAATGCATGTAAGCACAACGTGTCCATTTTGCAATTTTGCTCTCTCAAAATGTCATCTTCTTCTGTGTCTGCACTGTAATTGTACAAGTCTAATTATTTCAAGGCATGTCTCATAAGTCAAGCTTGTTGCAGTAAGGCATGAGAAAGGAAGCCAATTTTTTTTTTGAAAAGAGAAAAAAAAACCATGACCACCAAAAACAACCAACCACCAACAACAAAATCCTACCAAAAAAAAAAACAAAAACAAAAATGAAAACACACCACCACTGATACCCTGAGTGTCTTTCTGCCCTTCTCCAGCATGGGCTCCAGTGCCATCTGGGGAAGGAATGTGATGATGAGAGGATACAAGGTATTCTTCCTTTTGCCCAGAACCATTGGATTTTGTCAAGCATTCTTTTCTGTTTTCCAGATTGACCATGCAGATTGTGCATGACTAAAAGGTTTCTTTGTCAGAACAAATGAAAGGAGAAGGAGATAAGACAGTTGTCCGTGGAAATGAAAGCTGGAATGTTGTCTTGATGTAAATTATATAAGGTGATAGGGTCTCACTGGGCACATCCTACAACTTCCCCAACAGATTTGCTAACATCTTTTTGATCAAAGAAGGAGCCATTTCAAAATAATGTGCTCTGATAGAGATTTTATCTCTTAGAACTAGAAAAGATGTTTGATCATCTTTGTTTTGTCTTGCTTTAAAACCCAAATATTTCAGTTTAGGTTTCAATTTATGCTGGAGGTACAGGGAAAGAAACATATCTCTTTTTATATTGCCACATCAATAAAAGCAGAAAATATGCATTCTTTGATTATGGGATAAAATTCTGTTTATATCAAAATCTCTGGGACTTTGGGAATTGGATTTCAACAGAGAAGAATCTAGTCTCTAATAAACCAAAAGTGAAACACCTCTTTGTCAGGAATGTTTTATTAATGTTTGCAGAAGTGTCATTATACAGGTGGGAGAACAGTGTGCTTTTTCCATTCCTTGCATCCATCTGCATTTCTCATTCTTGTGGGACTCTAGGAGTTAGCGCAAGAGCTCAAAGGCAAAACAACAAAAGACCTGACTGGAAGTAAATATTGCATGGGGAAGTATTTTTCCATGAGGATGATGTTGAAACACTCAGTCACAAAATATTTGCTAAAGGAAATGTAAGATAAGAAAAGCAATAGCTAAACAAGCAAAAGCACTTGGAAAGTAGGGAATGAGCTGACCTATTGCATGGGGAAAGTTGTAAAGCAAATGAGCAGATCTTCAGCTACTCAAAATCAATGCAAGTCCAAAGTTGGAAAGCTCATGCAGTAACTAAGAAAGGGCAAGTTTTTTTTTTCCGGTATGTTGCTTACATTCTAGGGACATCACTACGTTTTTAAAATGCACTGCTTAAAAAAAATTATGCCAGACAGCCTGCACCACTTGATAGCCTCCACCAAATGAGAGTGTGGCAGCAGCCTGAGGGAAATGTGGCAGAGAGGGGAACCCTTTCAGGTATCAAGCAGTGGTGAGCTGGGGAAAAAAGGACTTCAGAGAAGGATAGTCTGAAAAATCTTCCCATCATAGTATCTTCATGTCCATACAGCCCACACTGCCTCACAATCCCAGGGCTAGTTTATTTTCCTGAGACATTCTTCCAGGTATGAATAGAGACCTGATTTTTTGTGGGCTTCAATATAGTGGATTTCATTTGAGCCATACATGTTGGTAGTAATTCTTTATTTCATGTTGACTTTAGTTTGTAAAGGCAAAAGAACCCCTCTCCCAAACTCCCCTTTGTGATAATCATGTCATTCAAAAGAGGGGAAAATCTATACTTTCTCTCTTGGTTGAAAAATACTAATGATAATGTGTAAATTTTGAAAAATGAATTGAACACACCTTCAAATTACACCTATTTGGAAGAGCTCTGTTCTTGCTGCTGCTCCTGCTAGCCATATTTCCTGCATTTTGGTGGATGGAGGGAGAAAACGGAAAGCAATTCCTCAATGTCTAACATATAATTTGTAAACAGGCTAAACTGCTTGTATTTTGTGTTCCTTTTTCATAATTCTTCTGCATTTGTATTCAAAGGTAACTCTTCAATGTCTTACCAGGGGTAAGATTTTGTCATAAAATATTAATAAGGGAAAAACACATATTCCAAAGAAAGGTGTTGGTTATTTTACATCTCTTCTCCTAAACAATCTAATGAACCCATTTGGTAATAATATTAAAATGAGAACAATAGAACCCAATGATTACTGAAAATGGCCTCAAGCAGAGCTGAAATATTGATTCAGGGGGAAGTTAGATGCTCTTCATTATATCTTTCAACAGCAGCTGGAAAAAACTCACTGCTTTGGTAAATTAGCCATGGCAGGATGAGCACAATCAAAAATCCTGAAAAAATAAAACAAAACAAAAATACTGACCTGCAACCCATAATTTAAAATAATTTGAAAAAGGTTCTGTCTTTTTACTATTTTGTTATATTGAAAGCACATTCTTCTGCCTAAGAGAAAGAGAAGTCTGAATCAAAAGCACCAACCTCTAAAAGTCCCTTTCCCAAAGGCAAGCTTGGATTTCTCAGCTGATCCACTTTACAGCAAGCTTGGCAGATGCTCTGTTTGCACTGGCAGAAGAACCAGTGGTATTTTCTGCTAACTTCTGTTTGAGCTGTGTCACAGCAACTGATTCCTTGCTGGCATGCTGTTGTCAACAGAACAGTTTTGCAGAAAGGTGATCCTGCTTTTATTCTAACAGGATTTTAACATGAAAACTGCACTGAACTGCACTACAAGTTATGTGTACATCTTCTCACCTCAGCTGAGATCTGAATGAGGCTAAAGGAAGAAATCATTCAGAAGATAAATAGATAAATTAATGTTCTTACAATATTCAATAGATTAATAAATTATTGTTCTTAGATTACATCTGGAAAACAGTGTCTCTTATCCCGTGTCGTTGGTTGTTTTTTCTCTTGTTTCATTTTTTTAAATGTCCAGCTTCTACAGAACCATTGTAAGGTCCTGGCTTGTACAAATCTCTCAGCCCAAGGGTTGCACAAGAAAAAATTAATGCGGAGTAAAAGAGAATTTATGTTTCATTACCTTGCAGTTCTCATATTTCTATTCCAGTGCATGTTCTTTTTTATTATTATAAGAAAATATCACACAATTCTCAACTCTGTCTAACCTAAGCTATTGGTTATTTGGTGTATTTTCACCCAAGTTCCTCTTAGCAGTCTTCTATACAAAGCACACACAGCAGATTAGAGATGTTTTCCTTATATCAGCTTCTCCAAAGCACTCATGGGAAATTATGGTTGGCCATTTCGAACTACAGTGATTTCTGCCACACTCATAGGGACCCCTTTAGTGAATAATGTTGTTGTTCACCAATTTTACAGAGATAGAAATGAACAGCCATTATTCCAAAACTGTTTCCATCAGTTCTTTAATTAAAACTAAACTGTAGTTATTTTTGTTTATAAAATGGTATTCATGTTTTAATGTGTTTTTACAGCATATCCACTCATTTATTTTCTTGAGAAACCGAAGAGACACATGAACATAGACAGGCTATTTACATACTATGTGTTAAATATTGAACACAGTCTTATTTACTTTGTCAGTTTGATTAAACTGTGTCTGTCATCTGCCTGCTAGACAGAAAACCCTGGTATCCTAACTTGAAAAATATGCTCATCACAAGTGGACATATAGTGTTTCTCCCTAAATCATTTACAGTCAGATTCTTACAGAGCCCAGAACTGATGGAATGAATGTTTGTAATCATCCTCTGATGTCTGTTCTTTTTTGAGAAAGATGTTGTTAAATGAAAAAAAAAAAACAAAACAACTACATCACATTCTGGTGAGGAAATAAAATTGATTGGCTCTCTGGCGTGCTGTATCTAAAAAGTAGAAGAAACAGGGGCAGCAGCAGCAGACTGATTTCAAAATGTATGTTAAATACTAATTTATGTCAGGCTATTTTATCTCCTCCTTCTTCTGTTCCTCACAATCTTTTTTCACAGCATGCGCACACAGCAGAAGATAATAATTAAACTACTGTGCATTGTCTGTCACTGACACACATTAGAAAATTATGTAGTAAGACTGAAGAATAGCCAAAATTAACTTTTAGAAACTCTTTTTTTTCATTAGTTTTCTGTGAATTTAGGTCATTTAAAAGGTGACATTTTATTAAGGCTGAACAGGGAACAGTAATTTTTCTTTTACAAAGTATTCATAAGTTTTGAAAATTTTTTCCCTCCCAACTTGAAGCAGATTTCTTTTTTCCTGTTTAAAAAAATCTGATACTAAAATATATATTTTTTTTAAATCAGTCTACTCTGATGGTTTAACAATAAATTATTTGTGATGTATTAAATGAGAACCAGAAACCCCCAACAGAGAATTTTACCACTTGTGTCCTCTGAATTTCTCAGACTGCAGTATTTTTAACTCAAGTGGACTGCTCTGACAACCAGATGTTGAAAGTACTAGGATTCCCATCTGAGCCCATAATAATAAATCATGGAAATCCAGGGAGGCAAAGAGAAAAGTCTATTTGAGAAGAGGTGAAATAGGCTAATTGGTTTGTTGAATACCTCCAAAAAAGGGTCTTGTCAACATTTCTTTTTCTCTTTCCTCCTGGGAGTTTGACCAGAAGACCACATGTGTCTGGGGAAGAGAAGCAGTGTCCTGCCTCCTTGGCAGTGGGCTGCAATCCTCTTTCTGCTGATGACTGGAGTAACTGGAATGTCCCCAGGGTTCATCCCAGTTTTTAGAGCTCACAGACAGGACCCTGAAGTGATATACCATGTTCACACTGCTTGTTTCAAATTGTGAGGGAAATTCAGCCATTTATAATGAACATATTTCAATGAATTAAAATTTCAGTGACTAAGTTTGTTTTGTTTCAGTCTTATCTGCAAATTTCTCCATCTTTTCATACACTGGAATCATACAATAATGCTGATTGCTTAAAAGTACGTTTACGTTTTCTTCATTGTTTGCCACAAAAAAATGCAGTAAGCAAAGTCTTCCTTCCTGGCATAGTTGATCCAACGTTTGAGCATCTCTGAGTATGTATTTTAAAAAGATCTGTAAGGAACGAGTCCACTCTGGGTTTCACAGACAGCAAACTGAGGCACAACGAATAACATGCTATACACATGTAAATGCTGCAGAAAATCCTGGTATTAAATTCAAGTGTGCTCAGAGCTTTCGAAAAATCTGGGTTAGAGTAGCAAATAGTTTTGGCAGATTTGGCATGGTTTCCCAGTTTCAAAAAAGAAAAGAAATGTGTCTATAGTCACTTAAGGGCATCACACAGTATTCTGTTAAATTACTCTACAATCACTCGATATCAGAAGAAAAAGTTGGTATCTAGGATTTCAAAACCAAACAGGACTTTGAATAAAAATATTTGAACAATGGAAATGAGCACAGTGGATACTCTTTCTGACTTTCAGGATGAGGAACATTTGCTTGTATTTGGCTCTTAGTATAGACAAGACAGGGTGAAGATGGAGGGTGAGTGTTTTAATCCGTCCTGGGGACACACTATGCTTGTACTGTTTCTTAATGAAAAAAAAAATACTGTGCTGTAGGAATCTAAAATACAGAGTTTCCCTTTGAGTGTATTGACACCATTTAGAGCTGTTATAATATTAGCATGTTAAAAATTTATCTGGGCCTTGATTTCAATGTGCGAGCACAGAATTGACTTTTGTTTCTCTTTTTCTCATCATAGCTCATTTGTAAGCATTATAGATAATCACCAAACAAGATGCCAAACTCTTAGCTCATTGTCTGAGTTCTTTGTTCCATAATTATATATGAAAACTAAACTCATGGTTAGAGACTGCAGCACTCTGTTATCAGTGCAACAAAACACAGGAGGGAGATTTATGGCATGCCTGGTGTTACAAATTACCTACATATGAAAGGAAGAAGAAATAGCTAATAGTGGGACTAGCTATTAAGTGTACAGCTATTCTTTCGCAGCTAGGATGCCATAAAGGGCTATCCAGCACAGTTCAAAGCCTTCAGCCACCAGTATGTTATTTACTTTCACATTTTTCATATGTTCATGCCCTTTTCTCTCTCCTGAGAAAAGTATGAGCAGTACATGTTTTGGTTCCACATTTTAATTGCCTTAGGGAAAGAATCTGCCACCGATACAAAAACATTTGAATTAATCTTTCTCCAACTGTTCTTGGAAAAGAAACTATCATGTTTATACAATACAGGACAGACTTGGCAACTGCTACATGGATGGTGCCTTCCCACAGATCACACAGTGCCTCAGTCTATTAATGACCTAAACTCCATTCAGCAGTGCCCTTGGAAAACTTCTGTTGCTAGCAAATGCTGAATCAGAAACACTCCCAAAACAAATCTGGTGTAAATTAACTTAATTATCTAAAGCTTCCAGGAGTCTGGGGATTTGCAACAAAGTATTTATAAAAGCTGAAAAACAAGAACTAAGTAAAAAATTAACACATCTCCCCATATGAGCAGTAAACAAATCGTAATCACTCAAGTCTCATGTACGTGTAGCTAACAAGGATGTTAATACATAATACAGGCTGAAATAATTATTTACTTCTTACCAGAGACAATCGAAGGTCAAGTCCTGGCTCCTTGAAATCAAGGGGAATTATATATAATTTAATGGTCATGAGCATTATCTTTTGATCTGCATCATCCCTCATAACCTTCCATTCCACACCTATGTCATTTCCATTGACTTTAGCAAAAAGACTTTTACCTATTTCTTAATAAACTATGTACTAGTATCTAATAACTCTCACTGTATCTGTGCTGCATGTTTATTTTGTCTAAGTCTACTTGTGTGCTATAACTCGTTTAAGCAAGTGCCCATCTCGTGATGTGACACAACATAGCTGCTGGTTTTTTCCTTGTGAGAACACTACATACTTTCAGATGTCTCAATCCCTATCTCCCCTCAAAACATATAAGTCCCTCAAAATAAGTAAAAAACCCAAAGCCTGCAAGATCAAGTTAAAATGCTCTCATAAATGCAATCAAATTATGGGTAAATAGCTCCAAATCAAAGCTATGCAAAAAAGAAAATTAACTTTATGGGAATGAAGGAAATTATTATGGTAACTTATTTGGAATAAACACTCCCTTCTGTTGCTTCACTCCATAACCTAAGTAAGATTAACCTACAGAGAAACAATAACCCATGGTTTGGGAAGTGTTTTTTTGGGGGCTGTTGAGCTGTTTGGAGTTCTTTTGTGTTGTGGAGCAGACTAATGGGATGGTTATCTTTCTATCTGAATGATGTTTCATGGAAAAAAGAAAGGGTTTGGGTATATTTGCATTTTCTGAATTGGACTCTATCATGCACTTTAATTCTCACTATATTTCTCTAAGAGTCATGCCCTATCTTTGTGAATGACAAAGGCCATTAGTTGAACAACCATAACAATTCATTATCATAATTAAGGAGTCTATTTAATATGTCAAAGTCTACATTTTCTAATAGATATAATTAATATAGTAATTTGCATTCCTTGAATATTCACAGTATCCCTCCAGAATGAGGTAGCTGACCTGACCAAAAGATGAAGGGTTTTCTGATGTCAATTTTTGAATAATCACAAAAAGAACCTTAATAACCTGTTCCATCCCTCACTGCCCATCCATTAGCATTGCTTTTATCTCCTTTTTGTTATGCCACCTCTTGGAAAAATAAAGAAGTATGAAATTGGTACTCTATCCTGGAGAGTAGAGTATTGCTTCTTGTCCACTAGGATTTGTACATTTCAGGATATCTCTCACATTGTTTCTTCCCCTGAAAATCAAATGGCACAGTAGTATCATTATGCATTCTCATATGTAAAATATCATAATGTTTTAGCAGGACCTGTTGCAATAGGGCAAAGTAGGTTTTAAACTAAGAGAAGTTAGATTTAAACTAGATATAATGAAGAAATTTTTTTACCGTGAGGGTGGTGAAACACTGAAATTAGTTGCCCAGTAAGATGGTAAATATCACATCCCTGAAACATTCAAGGTCAGATTGCACAGGGCTCTGAGCAACCTGATCTGGTTGAAAATGTCCCTGCTTATTGCAGGGGGCAGAGTTGGACTAGATGATCTTTGAAGGTCCCTTCCAACCCAAACCATTCTATGGTAATAAGATATCAGTTTAGCATATTCCTTTGACCCATACACTCAGACTTCACTTAGCAT
Organism: Grantiella picta; assembly: GCA_013397955.1. Taxonomy (NCBI): domain Eukaryota; kingdom Metazoa; phylum Chordata; class Aves; order Passeriformes; family Meliphagidae; genus Grantiella; species Grantiella picta. The sequence continues at coordinate 1,454,535 of VZRM01009103.1, read as the reverse complement.
GAAAGTCATCCATGAACATCCTGCGCCTAAAATCAGGATTCAGCTCTGTGGTGATACTGGTGAATATTTACACAAACAAATATGTATGTATTATGTATTTTTGTGTTTGTGTAGTTTATAGTACAGCTGAGGCTGAAGGTAGTTTAAAAGCACACACAAAAAAAAACTTTAGGTCTGAAAAAACCAAAGTCAAAATATGTTTATGTTAAACAAATATGTTATTTCAAGCAAACTTTTGGTTTTGGCATTGAAGTACTTTTAGTGAAGTATATTGAACTCACACAATATGTCTACATAGGCATCCTCTTTAACTAGGACCAGGACACTTACAAAGACATTTGTACTTCCAAAGAGGCTGGCCAGCACCTGCCTAACCTATTTGTCCAAACGCCTGACTATATCTTTATTTCTCCGAGCTGATTGCTCATCCACAAATTGAAGGTGTTGACAATAAAAAAACACTTTGCATTTGTATTGTTCTGCCCATCTGGTAATCTCAAAATGCGGCAAAACATTAATTAAGCCTCAGAAGTTCTTGAAGAATAATCTTGAAGAAGCTAAATATATTTCTTTCATAATTAATGTTTCCTTTATTTCACGCTCAGATATGCAAGAGTCCACTTAAGTTAATATTTCAGATTAATTTTTCATGCATTCCAGTCTTGGATACGCTCTTTTTGGTTTATAAAAATGCATCAGTTAGTATGGAACTGCACAAGAGACACATTAACAGTAGAGAGAAAGTTTTCCTTCTTACACAAAGATGATTTCCCAATCACCTCCTATCCAGCCACAATTTTAGTGGCTCGGTATAAATGCTTTTACATTTTCCATATTGGTTAGTAACATGCCTGCCCTTCATCTTTGGAATCTATTAAAAGAAGAGATTGCATTAACAGCAATGAAGAAGAAACCGAGAAAATTATAATCCTTTTGCGAGCTAGTCCAGCCCACATTTCACCAGAAAGTTTTTGCCAGGAGCTGCCCATCCAAAGCAGTCACACATGCAAGTCAGTCTGCAATCTGTTGAAAGTCCAGTTCTCTCTTCTTTGAAATTGATATAGTAGCCTTTTGGAAATGTTACTTAAATTACTTAGAAATGCTTGAAAAAGGATTCAGAGATTTTAAAATGATTATTAAGTAAGAGCTGATACAGAACACACAGCAAAAGACAGTTCAAATGTCCAGTCCAAAGGGGAAGAATCAAGAACAAAATGACTGGAATTGTTCAACTCCATGGCAAATGAAGTCTTTGGTCTTCTCAAGTGCAGGGTTTGAAATATTTGGACCCATGTAATAAATATAAACCATCTCCTGGTTTCGTACTTGGTTTTGTGGAATCTCATTTGACATTGTTTTTCTTTGGTGAACCTAAGCCAGATTTTCTCAATTTGAGTCAAAAATTTGACTTGAGCATCAAAAGGGTCTTGAAAGGACTCAGCAAAATATTTAGCAATATCAAAGAACCTCCCGGTCACCTCTACAATGTCAATTTATGCCAACTCACCATGAAACAGTGCACAAAACAGTGTCTGTTTGCTCTGCTCAGAGTCAGCTAGGAGATAAGAGATTGGCTGGGATACTGAAGGTGATTCTTGGGCTGATTGATAGAGATCACAGAGGCTTCGTTCAGGGACTCCAGCCAGCTTTAAGTGACAGAAGTGCTCTCAAATTTATCCACTCAACAAAATCCTCTAAAGGACTCTAATTGTTTATCTCTGCACAGTAGAAAACTTATATCTAAAGCTGAGTGGGTCTTCCTATTGTCTCTGATGAATATATTGGGATTTTGACAAGCAACAAAAATTAGTTCAGTTTGGAAACAAGTAAGTCTAAGATGGTGAATGATAATGGAATCAGGCGCTAACATAAGAGAACAGCAAAAGGACTAAACTTTGTAACCCAAGTATCCTGTCTAAATAAAGATCAATGGCAGGGCAATGTTCAAAATTTAGAACACAGAGAAATAAAAGCAGGAGTATTTTACTGGCATGTATCAGGGAACATAGCAAATTAAACCAGTTTTTATTACTTTTCTTTTTGTACAGAAGGGATGAGTTTGAGGGAGAGTTCAGACTGAAATGGATTAGAGAAGAAGGAAACTCACAAACTTGTTATGGGGAGAAATTACATCCTACCAGTTCTTGGGGAGAAAGGAAAGGAGATACCCTTGAAGATATTCAACTTTAAAGGAAACCATTTTGCAAGCCTCACTTCATTTGTGCACATAAATTGAATTCTTAGTTGCCTTTTCCACTTAGTTTGTCTTGCTTTAGAATTTTATTCTTTTATTTTGATGCACATGCACATAGGGTATAACTTATCAACAACAAAGTCAAACAGGAGGATGGCACATAATTTTTAATCTGCTAGTAAACATGATCTGAGAAAAGGTGGATTTATGGCATTTATTTACCAGTACCACATCAGTGAAAATCCCACTGTGTAAAGAGAGGGATCTGCTTCAAACCCAGGATCTTTCGTTGATGTATGGAATGATACAGTCTGCCTGTGATGTGCTTTGTAGATTTGTGAGCCGCTCAGATGTGTAATGACAATTCATCCTTGGAAATCTTGGCTTGGATGAATCATTCAGCTCATTCTCTTCATTTGCATGTACAGAACAAGGTACATTCTTTCTTCATGTCCATTGCCCTCTGGGTTTGCTCTGCCTCATGCTCACTGACAATCTTCTTTATGTCTTTATCTAAAGCCTCTGTTCAGCACATCAGAGCTCACTGCAGGGAAGAAAAGGTCTTGCATTTTCATATCCCCACTGAGTCCCAGATTTTCTTCCTCTTATTGGTCCTTCTAGATTTTCTTCTCCCTCACACAGACCTGGTGTGTGGTCTCCTTTCCAGTAACCCATCCTTATCCACAAGTCACCAGAGCTTTTCCAAACATATCCTAGCCTAGAGGTTTCCTGGGGAGCTGTTTTCTCCTCCTGTTCCTGGGTACACAGCACAAATAAGCTGTGATGAGGTGTCTGGACTGGTCCTTGAGCATCCTCTGAGCAGCAAACTGGAGTTGGTGGCCTTCAGGCCAGCAGTGGGAACAGCTTCCCACAAAACTCCATTCCTCAGCTCTGTGAGAAGAGCAGAGTATCCATATTCACTGAGTTAAGATTTGTTATCTAGTTGGTTTAATGTCCAGGAAATAGACATTAAACTGGCTCTGTCCATTTTGAGATAAAATTTGAAAGTTGGTTATAGGAAACCATGAATGGAATTAAATGGAAATTACATGGTATTTTTCTACCCTAGTGAAAATAGGTAAATATTTCATTTGTTACTATAAATCAGGTTAGCAAACACCTGCCCTTACCAGACACTGAAAAGATATAAAGAATCTCTGGTTTTCAGATGAAAAGTCACAGATTATTTTTGCTGAAATATCTTAGAATTTGCAATAATTTTCTTTTCATTTTTCACCTTACAGGGAACCTCACATATCCTTTAAGTGGTTCCATTTTGTTCAAGGATCATTTCAGAAGTACACATGAGCTGGCATCATCCTATTGTGTAATTGCTGCAACTAATTTTTCCAGTCTGTTTGGGCCTTACTGACAAGACAAGCTGTTTTATTTCTTTCCTCTTTGAGGATATCGTAACATGAGGAGAAAAACACCAGGCATAATGAGACAGAATTATGTTATAAATCCTCAGAGGGAAATATATTTTCTCAAAATTCTTGGCACAGAACTTTGCTGAATGACCTAGTTGGTAAGTGGCAAGAAACAAAAAGTTAAGTAGCGTAGTATAAACAAAATCCTACCCTAAGGAACATTAAACTGGAAAAAAAAAAAAAAACCCTGCAATTATCACTTAGGAATTATCCCCTTCATATTCCTCATGTCTTTCATGCAGATATCTTTAATTTATGGAATGTCTGATTTCATTTTCCAGTGATTGGTGTAGGATTACAATCCACTTTCTTTTTGGTTTACCTCAGGTTTGCCTATTGCTCAACAGAGGAGAGTCCTAATCTAGAACCAGCCTGCCCAAAATATATTTAATTTACAAACCCCAGCATGGCTATAATAACTTGTCTCATGAAGTCTAAAAAAAATGTACTTTTCAGTAAATAATATAAATACCTCCAGTCACGTAGTTGTATCCCAAATAATGATGGTGTTTTCATTATACCTACTGCCACTAATTTATTGCTAAATTGTAATTTGACTTCTGCAACGAGACTGTGCATAAAATGATCTCACATGAATATTCTGCAGGCTGCTTGAAATGCATTTTTAAAATGTCTCTTAAAGTAAAAAGTATATTCGAGTGAATTAATCGATAGCAATAGAATAGTGAGGGAAATGCAGACATTTCTGATATTTCTGTTTTAAACACCTCTTTAAAATGAAAAATATCAGGACTTCCCTCATTGTTACTTGAAAAAGTCAGTTAGAAAAAGAATCAAATTTAAGCTGATGTTAAATTACAGTTAATAAAGGTTACCTCCTGTTCAGCACTCAGGAAAACCTCAGAGATGGAACTTGTCCAATATTCTTGTTGGAGGTCAGTATTCCACTCCTAATAAATGCAGTGGGAAAACTATTATTTTAATAACACAGGGGCAAAACCATGACTTCTAAAAAACCTCAAACCTTCGTAGGTGAGACGAACAACCAGAAAAACATTTCCGTGTGTCAAACACATGGTGGGATTCTTGGGGCTGTCCTGTGCCAGCAGTTGGACTTCAGTGACCCTTGTGGGTACTTTCCAGCACAGGATAACCTGTGACTCTGGTTCTATTTGTTTATATAGAATAAATAGGACTCTATTTGTTTATATGGAATAAATCTATTGCCACATTCTTTCCCACAGCTTTGGTCTTCATCTTCGATTAGATGGATCCTTGCTTTCGATGGTACAGGGATAATGTCTCCTGCCCAGTATCCAACATGAGAGATGCTGATCAGGTTTGTGGATGTCACTGTCTATGTGAATTAGCTAAAAATACACAGGAATTACTGCATATGTTCTCCACTTTGATCTGAGAAGTAGAATGACTGTGATTAATAGTGACATCACTGAATGCATTCTTAGCAAAGTTAACACATTCTTTTGTCTTAAGCACAAGTCTGTGAATGTAAAAAATTCATTTTCTCTCACAGAATATATAATTCAGAATAACATCCAGTGAAGGAGGGTAGTTGCTAAATCCACAAATTTGTATAGGTTTCTAAATCAATTTAAGATAAATTTCGGTCTCATGAAACTGATTACCTTCAAACTGCTGGAAGTGACCAAGAAGATCCGTGGCAGAATTAGGCTTTGATAAAGACTCAGTGATTTGACATTCAGACAAAAACCATTTGTCTTTATTCAAAAATTAATACTGTTCCTGAGGTCTATAAAAGCAAAAATAGAGAAATAAAGTGACAGACATTAAACCACGGCAGGGAAGCAAAGAAAAGCAGAAAGTATTCTCTAGAATCTGAGTCTACACCTTTCCAGAAGCTCAGGGATGTGTCTCAGAGGTGTCAGGAAAAAGAATGTCTCAGCCTCAGAAGGCACCATATGGAATTGATAGAGGCACAAAAGCCAGTTTTCAGTGAAACTGAAGCTGGTAAACAGAAACCACCTTGGACATGCCAGTCAGGGGAAGTTGTGTTATAACCAATTTTTTACTTTTATTCTGTCTTTTCCATTTGCTGGCAGTTTTACATATTCTAGTTTATGGCCTAACAAATCCAGCTTTTAAGTGATAACAACCTGTCTTTATCTTCTCTGGTGAATCCGCTCTAACAAAAAGACTGAGGCAAATCTTTATCACCTTTCACATCAATCCCATAATTATAAGCAAGCCGTCTGGAAGAAGTGTTAGTCATCCATCACTGGGAGTAAGCTTTGAAGGCTTTTCTTGTTTTGAGAATGGTTCAGTTGAGGACAGCTACTATCTCCTGCCAGTGTTAAACCCCAGCATGTATCTATCATTTGAATATTGGAAGGTATCTGTAACTTACCTGGTGGTAAGAACAGAGAGGCACCAGAAAAGATTAACAAAAGCATTTGTAGAGTTTCTGCCATATAAATTTAAAAAAACATGGAAATGCCTATTTCTGGTATAAATGACCCTGCTTTGGGCAAAGAATGTGCTAAATGCTATCTATCCCAGGATGCTGTTCCTTCACATTTCTCCTTATCAGACATTCTGAAAGATCAACACACATCTGTATACAAATCCTCCTTCAGAATACTTTTCTCTTTATGATTTATATAGAAAAACCCAGCGTAAAGTGCTGAAATAAGAAAGTAGCATATAAGCTGTTTATCATTTAGCTTACTCAAACCTCCAAGATACAAATAGGATAAAAAACCCATGGATAATTAGCCTTCAGGAAAGCATAAAAAAGGCCAAGGACAACATCACTGAAAATACACAGGATTCTTAATTCCTCCAGGTCAATATCTATCTTCCTACAGCTCTCCCAAGCTTCATTAAGAGGATGAAAGACATGATGCAATATTTAGAGGAGTCCTGATTCTGTAAAATATCCTATTGTCTCTCTAGCTTAGTCTTATCACCTCATCCTCAACTATTAAAAATAAAAAATCCTCTGAATGAACTCCTCCTTCCCATATGCATATTGTTTTCACAAAGCTTTTCCATAATCTCTGAACTCTTTTGGTGTTAGCCCCATGACAGATAACCAGCTTCCACAGAGATTTCTTCTTAGCTAAGATCATAGAGCTTAAGTTTGTCGTATCCTACATAACTAAGCCTTCCAGCTAAAGTATATTTATAAAGCTTGAGGCATACTAGATCCTTTCTTGTATTGTCAACAGATTCATTAAACATGATCATTTATTTCTTTCACAGGGGAAGGCTGGGGAGTCTCAGTATGTACTTCGTCCTTAAATATAATGTCTTTTTAGCATTAGTGAAGGAATTTTATTTTATATACAGCTTTAAAGAAGGATTGCGATAATACATCTTGATAAATAGGAATAAGTAAATGAAGAAAATCCAGAAGGAGGCTACAAAATAGAGGTCAAAATGAAAGGACAGGCTCAGGAAGAACAGGAACCAGGGAATTTTTGAAATTATGTCTCTGTCTTGGGAGCAAGAGATTTTGGTTCTATTTCTGTCTCTTCTGCTGACCAGCTATGTGTGCTAGAAACCCCAGCTGGCTCTTTCCTTGCTTCAGCATAGACCACAGCATCACATCTCCCACCTCCTGAGTGAATAAGGGCCACTCCCTGGCTAGTGGAATATGGAATTCCATCCTATCAAGTCACTAGCATTCACTAAGGCAGAATCCAGTTGCAAAATCCAAGGTTGGTTTGTCCTACACCATCCCGGTATTAATTTTTCTGAGTGTCTTTGAGCTTCTGGTGATTCATGTTTCCCTACGCATGGGGTTACTTGGAAATTTGTCATCTGGGCTTTTTTTTTAATCTCAGTGTTTTAGAAAAGCTGCAACTGTGGATCTCTCTCTCTCTCTCTCTCTCTCTATATATATATATATATACATATGTCTATATCAGAGCCAGAGACCTGTGTTTGATCTAGGTAGGAGCGCTCACATTACAGCCACCAGAGATCCACCCAACAGTTCATTGATCAGTTCATTGCAAAACTGACACCTACACTTGGTTAGTCACATCAGATCACACACAGACCAGAGAAAATAACTATCCTTTCCACAACTTCTGAATGAGTCTATCATCCAGCACACCATCATGTCTTCGAGCTGTTTTTTCAGCAGTCAGTCAGGTCATGAAGCTCCAGAGTATTCTCCATCATATCTAAAATAAAGCCTGTATGCTATGCACTGCTTCTTTTTTTTTCCCTCTCAAATTCCCCAATCAGTTTTAAGTATAATAATCCACTTACAATATGGTTGGCATTTACTTATTGTCTGTTTGGAATAATTTCTTGACTTTATCAGGTTTGTGAAGAGACAGAAAATCCTACCAGCCTGCATGTGTCTTGCACTATATAGCAGGAATATGGCATTTTTCTTATCTCCAATGTTGTTTTCAGTGAAGCACTGACTAAACCTATTTACATATGCCCACAAATGTCCATCAATCTCGTTACAATAAAACCCTGTTAAACCTTGCAATTTTCTTCTTTGTCTCTGAGCAGTTTTTCCTCGTTCAAATATAATTTCCATATATCAAACATCATCTTTTTATAGCCTTTTAAAATAGCTAACGTGGGATTCTCTTGCTCTTTTCACATGGGGAACATAACTAATAGATTGGCTTTAGCAAATCTGTATATTTTTTTAAAGTGACCTTAGACAAATAATATAATATAAATTATTTTCCCTGATTCCTCTTGCAGAACCTTAATAATTGCTTCCTCTTTTAACACCTTTTACAATCTGACAAATAGACCTTCTAAAAATGGCATATTTCCCCCAGGTGAAAATGTGCTTTTCCTTCCTCTGAAATCATAAATAACAATGTGAAAAAGACTAATTTTTTTTTTCCACAACAAATTTGAAGGTCATCTTGTTTAAATGTTGAAACAGATTGAAGTGCAGGACAGACAAAATAAAAGGTGACTATTTCACCATATGAAAAAAAAATTATCTTATGTCCACAGCCTGCCCATAAATTAGGGTAATCTGACCCACTGTCAGGTAATAACACAGGTCAAAAAAATTCAGCTATCACCTCAGGTATAAAGCTGATTAATTCACTTAAGCTAGAACATAACTTTTAGGAGGACATCCACTATGGCCCACCGCACAACACTCCAAGTGCAAGCTCTTTAGGGAGAGACCTCCTGCTGCTCAGGCAGTGCTGAGTGAAGTCAAATCTTGGATAATGTCAAACTTTCCCTGACATTAGGACACAGCCTGTTTCTTGCCTAGATATGAGTAAGCTTACATTTTCTGTCAGACTTTCAACTACAACTTCATATTCAGAATTCAGTGGTGGTGTATATCCAGAATGGACCAGGCTCCTCTCTGAGAATAAAAAACCACCTTGGCTTTGCTGAACACTTGGGTAATTCACCACACTAGAAGGAAGGGGAGCTAGTACCCAATTAATTGTCCAACCATAATGTTTCACAGCCACCTTAAATAAGCCACTGTATCTTAATAAAACTGGACATTACCATGGCACATTTCTGCCTTCTCCTTACGAAGAACATCATTAATTGGGATTTTCCCCAGAGTCTATGATATTACTGCTGCATAACTTTTATAATTACTTCATCATTCACCTAAGCTCCCTTTCATTTCCTTAATTTCCATGTGATTTGGGAAGAACTTATAGAAAAAGAAATTTTAAAAAGTCTCTGGTATAATGGACAATGGTTTAAAATTAGGACCTGTGTTTATAAGCATGTCTCCAAGTGTGGTAAACATTCATTACACCTTTGTGACTTCAGTTTGAAAGTCTGAATAGACCAGAAAGGTTTATTTGACCCAAAATGCTATGTCAAGTTGAGGAAAGATATTACTGACTCTCCTGAACTGAAAAAACAGCTATATTCCTAAAATGAGGTTAGAAATGTAATGCAATGATTATTTAATTGAACTTATTCAGAATTATAGTTTGTTTTCCAGCTGGAAACATTTTTTGTTAAGATTTGCCTGGATCTAATTTTAAAATTTTTGTTCTAGATTTTTGACCCACAGCTGTTTTCCAGGTTTTATTTGATGAGAAAGGGGTTTTTTTTGTTCAACTTATTTTCAGTTTGGTCAGTGAATTTAAATTTTGGAAATTGTCACAGTGCTAGCTAAACACCTGTTACATTTAAGGTGTATGTGTTTCTCTTGGTGGCAAGGGCAATGAGGAGCTGGAAAGCACTCTGGTTTTGTCAAAATGCTTCCTAGATGTAGTTCACAGGGAGCTAATTCACCTTCTGCACAAAACAGGTGGCTCACATCAATTTTTACCCGTTGGGTAAGGATTGTGTACAGTGATTTCAGCTGGAATTGCTAGTGTGTTACAACACAAAAGCACACAACCATAGGAGCCATAAAATCTGTGACCTGCAGGACAGAATTATTAACATTGCAGGAACTTTATCTCAGAGGAATGCTTTCTGCAGGAAAGAAGATATATTTTTTAAGTCCAAAGATCTGTATGTGTAGGGTAGGTTTAGATAATTAAGCTCCATGTTTATAATTTTCATACTGAGCAAATACCTGTTTAAATCTGATGGTAACATTAAAGCACAGGTTAGAATTTTCTTATACTGAAATAATATAATCTTCATACATTAAGTCTTAATATCATACAATTAAAAGTGAAGCATAATAATCTAAAATTCTCTCATATTCAATGTGTCTTTAAAGTGATTACAGGTTTCTTACCCAATACATTGACCATGCCCACTGCATGACTCTAACATATTACACAAAGAACATTTATTATAGCTTTTTACAGACCCATGCAACTTTGATTTAAAGTCATGCATTCTAATATGTTTTGACAAGTAAATTGCTTGCCTTTTTTCCTTGATAGCCAACCATATAAATAATGCATGCATAGTAATAGCTAGAGCAATAATGTAAAAGTCAAGTAAGGAGACACATGCAGCATGTTAATGATAAAGGTGTTCTACCCATTTCAAACAGAAAGAAAAAAAAAACCTGCTGTAAAATATATGAAAGAGAGGAGTCCAGTCCTTAAAAAACAGTTTTTAAATGGCCATGATCAGTTCTAATGGATACTGGAAGGGTATTTATTAAAGTCCATCATAAACAAAACATTTTGGGAACCTGAAATCCTTTCTCTTCTCGAGTGGGGATTGATTCAGCATGCAGAAGCTGAAGCATGACCTGCAGCAAAAGCATTTCACTGAACATCTTCCCCATGGGAAGCTCCATGGTTTGATTAGGCATGGAGGCTAACAGGAAGCTCTCTACTCTCCATCTGAAGACCTAAATAGAAAGAGGCATCAATAATTTGCCAAGGCATAGTCTTATTGGTTAGGTGAGAGGCCAAATAAGTTAGGTGGCCAACTCTGAGAACTATGGGAGAATAAAACTATTTTTATTGTACAAAACTTTTATTTTTGTGGTCTGTCATCCTCTTTATAAATAACCTTTTACATTTGAACCAGGAGAATGAAATACTGCAAGTCTTTCAGAAGAGCTTGGACATTTTCTGACAAACTCCTTTTTCCATACCTTGGGGGTCTGACCACAGAGTCATTGTGAATTATTTAGACTTTAATGACTTCCACAACCAAGTTAGACAAGCACTGCCAATTCAGCCCTTTTCTCCTAGCTACAACTCAGCTGCAAACCTGGCCTGATTTTTTTTTTTTTGTAGCTGTTACTCACGAAATGTTCGCTGAGTACTACTGTCAAATTTTAAAGCAGCTCCTTTGGATTGATCATAATCATGGCTAGAAACAATCATACAGTGTTACTTTCTGAGAGCTACGATGCTTGCTGGAGACATAAGGAGGATTTTTTTTCTTTCAAATTCTTCTTAACATATTGAAACATAATTTGGAAAACATTTGTATGCTTTTCATAGAAAACTGACATGTTTTCATCAGGTCCTTCCTAAAAAGTAGTCAAAACAGAGAAGACCCCGATTTAAGATACTGTAAATGTGTTCAAGTAGAATCCTGTAACTGAGTTTTCAATTCTCAGAAACTAAAGTAGTAAAGGAACTCAGCCAATGGTTCCTAGTTTTACAGGGTTTTTTGTGTAATTTGATCCATTTAGAATAATTTTGTTGCTATCAGATTGTATTCCAGCCATGGGAATACAATTCACATTGAAAAGGTACATTTTCTGCACTCTTTCAAAAAATCTTTGGTATTTTTTCTTTCTCTTAAGAAACTCTTGGATTAAATAATTTGTATAAAACCAACGTTCTAGCATTCACACTGTAAGATGTGCTTTTTATTATAGGAATTTTGGTACCCATTCTTCCGGTAATTGTTTCTTTTTAATAAAGGAATATAAAAGAATGTGGTTTGAAATGCAATTATTATTTAAATAACTCAACAGATGCAGAGACATCATCTTTTGTTTTATATTTTTAGTAGCTGCCAGCACTCATTTCTGATCAGTTTATCAGCATGTCATTTAAATGCTCATATTTTCTCAGACAAACTGTATGATTAGCCACTTAAATACCTTCATTTTGTTCTTTTAAACAATTGCTATAAAGAGAAACTCTTTCCTACATCAGCAAATGATTTGAACATGAATTATGCAATATGTGTGCTCAAGCTATAAATAATAAAAAAGAACTGATAGGAATGTATAAAATATATCATTTTATTGAAATCATGTTGAAACACACATACAACATATTATTCATAATAATGATAACTTAGCAGAAAGAGGGCTTGTGCATTGCAAATATAACTCATCCTTCCTCCTGTCCATTTCTCCTTCCAAAGGACAAAAAGCCTGGTGGAACTAAGATCAAACCTGGAGTAGCCACACAGGGACCCAAAGTGTTGTACCAAAGTGAAAGAACACAAGACTATGTGATTGCCCTAAGAATTAAATAGCAGAGTTCCATAAATATCACAAATGGGCTCTCAGAAAGTATTTGCTGCCTTCTGACAATCTTTTTACAAGAGGTCTTGCATGTGTGTATTTTCATGCTCTTCTTTGGATTCTCCTGATAAGTCCATTTTAACATCATCAACTCTGCATGTATTTTCAATATTTATATTATTAGAATATCATGTAGGCTCTGTCTACAGCAGCAACTTTCCCACTCTGAATTTTGAATTGCTAACTACAGAATAAACTAAATTGATCAGATAGTGGATTTCATTGTTGTGTTGTGACAACGTCAAGGGGCCACTTATATTGCTATCACTACACTATCTAATGTGGAAGAAACATTTTTGCTGAATGTATGCAACCATAGATCTCATCATGCAGCTATCTCAGCTTAACAAGGTTTCTGGTTAGAATTATAAGAAAAGCAAGTGAGCTCCTAAAACACTGACGTTTAATTATTAAGACTGTCTAGCATTAAGATCATACATATATTTTTACGAATGAGAAATTATTTTTGCAATGAAGGAAAACTGGCAAATTGTCTGCTTGCTAGATGTGAGTCTAAAGAAAGCATGGAGTCTCAAAATGGAAATTTTATTGGTCTTTAGAAAAAAACTTGTAACTTGAAATGTGGAATTTTTTTTTTTTTTTTGCAGGGGCCTCTTGACTAGTTACAGCAGAACTGAGAGTGGCTGCACACTTCTTGTCTTTTCTGATTAAGTTAAAATTTAAAAGACAAATAGCAGATCAAAGTCTTTTTAACACAGTGAAGATATTTCATTTTTTTTTGTTGTGGATCTTAAGCAGCCAAAAGCAAAATACTTTTAGATAATACTTGTAAAATTAGAAGACTTGGCAGCGAGATGAGAAACAGGTGCTGAATTACCTTAGGACTGAGGGCTGCAGTTGGATCAGAAGTTACCAAGAATCACCCAGACATTAGAAGTACTGTGGGCTGTGGATCAATGGAAAAGTTTGGATTTCAGGGGAATCAAAATACCTGTGGGCCAAACCTGCTTACTGTTAAGGTCAATTAAACAACAACAACAACAACAACAACAACAACAACAACAACCAATCCCTTTTCTTGCTGTTAGTCATAGCATAGTTGAGATCAACTGAATTGAATTTAACTGATGCTTCTGATAATAATCATTTAACATTCTAAAGGTCTGAGAACATATGTGAAACAAATTGGCCAGAAAATGAAAATTGCAGCATGGCCAAGAAGGTTTTATTGTGATTACAAACCAGTAAATGCAAAATGCTCTTTGTAAAGTAGCAAAGCCCTTGAGAGGTGTGTAAGAAATCTCCTGTCACTCAGCAAATTATGGGGTAAAAGAAAAAAAAAGAAAACAAACTGAATAGATGTAAGAGGAACAACATTTCCATATCAATCTGCTGAAGTAATGGGAGATCAAACTGAGCTTACTGTACCAGGGAAGAGGAAAATAGCCTATGTTTTGAGTAACATCTGTGGGGGAAGAAAAAGATTGGAGAAAAGTAATTTTTTGTTGTGGAAAGCACAGAGCCCATGGAAACACAGACATTGTCGCATCCATGGTTCCTGTGTTTTAGCAATGTGCAAAAAACTGTTAGGCAGAGCCTGTTCAGAACCTAAAATTGTCACAGACATGTGACAATGGATCCAAGCAAATCCTGCTAGATTACTTTATGACTAAATTACTTTCTCAATACAGTATTACTATGTCTCTTTTTTTTGAGAATTACTGATTACATAACACGAAAAAACCCAAAAACAAACAAAACAAACAAAACAAACAAAACAAACAAACAAACCAAAAACCCCAAAACCCAAACCCAAATATTAACTTTATTGAATTTGACATGGTTATCATTTTCATTAAGCCTTTCAGCCATAAGGGTTGAGCGAAGGTTTAGGATTGCGGCTGAGACATGGCTCCACGAAAATGCAGCCAAATGAAATTCACAGCTCATTCTGAGATACAAAGGAAGCATAAATAATAGTAACATGAGTGATAAATTTCTGAGTGGCATAGAATTTGTGGGAACAGTTTGGCCTTGTCTTGAAAGAAAGGCAGCCAGAGAATTTGCAGTGTCCTTTAAGAGCAGGGAGGAAATCCTTAAAATTACTACGTGACCCCATTCTGAGGGCAGCAGTGTGGCTTCATTTAAGGTCGTCTGCCTTGGGGAAAATAAAGACCTGAGTGAAGCCCAGCAGGAACAGTCAGTGCTACTGAGAATTCTGAGGGTTTCAGTGGTAGAGCTCATACAACTAAGTTACTCTTCTGGAATGAACTTTGTTGTGCAGCTGGCTAACAAAAGCCACCCAAGCATGTCACAGATGTCACTAGAGAAAGCTCTTTGCCCAATGAGAAAAACTCAGAGAGCTTTCTTTAAAGCTGACACAAAGCACTGTGTAAGCTTTAACTAAGCTTCCTCCTTGTTAGCTGGCAAAATATTAAAATGTAAACATCTACGTAAAGTCCTTACATTAACCCACAAGCTAAAATATTAATTTCAAGTATTACTATGATTGTCTGCTTGAAAAACTGTCCCTTTCTTATCCTTAAGGATTTAAATAGGAGCTGTTTTGCCAGAATGGTTAGCTTTGGTGTGAAAATCTGGCACTAGGTGATGTTTTGGTAATTGTTAAACCATTAACAGCTGAAACTGACATGTTTTGAGAATGGTAATGAGTAATTCCGTGCTACTGATTGCTTATCATTTCAGTTGGTAAACTGACAGTGCTCAGCTGGTATGGTCCATTGAGCAGCTTCTAATAGGTAGATATTGCACTGAAACAATAAAAAACCAAAAATGGTACTAATAACTTCTTGCATTAATAACAAATACAACAATGTTGTTGTTGTTGTTGTTGCTGCTGTTGTTGTTGTTACTGCTACTGCTACTACTACTTAATAGGTAAATTTAACCTGCGTTAACTTTAAAAAAAGCCAAACTATAAATATCACTGGAAAAAGTGCACTGCTTCTTACTTCAAAACCCAAACCAGATAACTTTAAAGAAAAAAAAAGAAATAAAAGGCCAGGTGGCACTCTATCTGCTTGTACACTTTGATGGAAGATCAGATTCTTTGTGTTTAATTTCTTATTATTTGTCTTTCAGAGGCAATATAATCTGTGCTGGCATCTGTTTCTTTTGACAATTTAATGTAGTCTCCACAGACTCACTTCAACAACGCTTTGCTGTGATGTGACAGTGTGGGTGTCATCCCCAATGACATGCACAACCATTGCTGAGTCTGCATGTTGACATTTAAGAGGGCCCAGCTGTGAATAGATATCTAAGATGTTTATTTGCACTCACATTCTATTTTGACATTGTATCATTTTATTAGGTCCAAATTCTTCTCTAAGTAGATTATTCCCAACCGGGGAGAGAAAGTTCTTTAAATTTGATGGAAAATTTGATCTCTTAGCACTTCCAAAATGAAATTTGAGAAGTATTTTCTGGTAAGATGAAATTTCACTTTAACATGGAGACTGTGCAACACCTCAAAAAGGACATATGGGGTTTTATTTTACTTTAACATTTGTGCATACAAGCAAAAGTCAACTGAAGTATGTGACATTGTTGGAATCAAAAGTAAATTGTGATGTCAGAAATGGGGTCCATCATGCCAAACGAAACATTCATTGTAATACAGATGATTAGCATGCACCATTATTTTTCCATGCATATCTTTAAATGTCAATGTCATTTATCTCTTTAAAAGTTTATATGCACATTTATCTCTCTGTATGCATACACTACAATACTCCACAGGTTCATAAAGGACTTTGTTAAGAGTGATTATTAATTCAAATAATTTTTTTCTCTGAGAAATGAAAGAAACCATAAATACTCCAATACTAGGAGGATTCTACAGAAGCCTCATTCTACAAACACATATAGGCTTAGATAAATATTAATTGTGAATCTGCTAAATTAAAGGTCCCTCTGCTTCAGAGTCTAGACCTCAAAATGCACCTATCTGTGCTAATTTTCACCAGAAATATCCCTTTTCTTTTCTGGAAGCATAAACCACAGGTTTGGTTGGTTGATGTATGGAAATAATACCATGAAAATATAGTTTTTCAATGTAAGGAAAGCTAGATACTTTGATCCAATCTTCTATGAATGAGAAAAGCATTTTTAACATAGCAGATATAATGCATAATATCTTTCTATCTATAAATACCGGTATATTTGTATATGTGGAACACATTTGGAAATAAATTTAAATTTTTTTTATACCTTGATATGTTCTTTACACCTGCCTAGAAATCTTAACTTTATATTATTTACTCCTTGGCGCTTTCCCAGAAACTAAAATATTTGGGGTGGGAGGGGAAGAAAGAGAGAAAGATAGTGTAAAAGTGACAGACTAATTATCTCAAGAAGAAAATCCACCAGAGTCTATTATTATCACAATTTTCTTTGGGGTTTACTCAGCAAAATTTGATAATTCAAATCACTGAAAGGGGTGGTGAGAACCGAGGTACTAATTCTTCAATATTACGTATATTGGCATCAGTTTCTCTTGCCAGCAATTACTTTTCAGCACAGAAATAGGATCACTACTGTAATTATGTGATGTATGGTTTAGTGAAACCTATTTGACCTCCCCTAAAATTCTATTAGCTCAAAGTCCATGCAGACCAGCAAGTAATCTTTCACAAATGTGCTCTATGTAAATCAAAACCTGTTAGATCTGTGCCTGGTATTAGCACTACAACAACATCATCTGCTGGAAGAACCCAGAGAATATAATGAAGTATCTCTTACTTCTGGAGATTCAGACCCGGCAAACTTCTAATTTCCCATGCTACGCTATTGGCAGAAAGTGGAAAGATGCCAGCAACAATCCCAAGTCAACAGAGGGATTTTACCATATGCAGAAATTAATTATATTTCTAATAGTAAGAAGAAAGAGAGATCTATTTTCTCACCACCCTTCTGTCCCTGAAACTTGTTACCTAGAATTGCAGCTAGAAGTCTTCCATGCTCTAAAGGGTATCTTAAAGGGGAATTGAAGTAGCGCTTGACCAATAACTAAAGACTGAGTCCATTGGTCTTTTTACTTTATTCCTATGTGATACTCAGCTGTATGGGGAAAAAGAAACCCAAACCAACAAAACCCTGAATTTCCATGTGGTTTTCAAATGTATCTTCTGGATGTTGAAAAGTCTTAATGTGACAATATCACGACAAAAATAAAAGGTCTTATTTATTTTGTCTGTTGATGCACTGACATGTAATAAACTTTTAGTTGCAAGAGACATGCTAGAAATTGCTAGAAAACTCATGATTTTGGGAAGCAGGTGAAGAACCCTTAATTTTTCTTGCAGTTTGGATGACCTCTGGAGGGAAAAGCACAGATTGCTGGCAGGGGGAGGTAGTGGCTCATTCCAGGTGGTGCCTATG
Organism: Grantiella picta; assembly: GCA_013397955.1. Lineage (NCBI taxonomy): Eukaryota > Metazoa > Chordata > Aves > Passeriformes > Meliphagidae > Grantiella > Grantiella picta. The sequence continues at coordinate 1,436,663 of VZRM01009103.1, read as the reverse complement.
GCTGTACCACCTGCAGGTCTGCAAACCATAATTTATAGAATAATTCCTTGGTTTCACATGCATGGAGCCTGCAGACAGAATATGAAGCAGCAATGGGCTCCCAAACAGACTGTGTTATTTTCTGAGGCAAAGTCCTAGAGCAGGGCAAGAGGTTCCTTATCCTTCCTATTGACCAGTGATGAAAAGGCAAAGTCTCACACACCAAGTGCCTTGCATGACATCTGCAAAATTTAAAAGAACAATCAAAAATGGTGGAAGAAGAAAAGTACCAACACACCTAAAACCCTACCTTGCCTTTACTTAGATTTTGTTAATATGGAGGAAACATAGAGGTTTGTACTCTTCACAGTCAAAGGCTGTGTAGGCAAGAACAGGCAATTTGAAGGCTTTGTTGGGACCATGTAACATCAGCACACCAGAGGTTTTCTAAAGGGGACAGGGAATGTGTTTCTCTTTTACACAGAAGGGATTCTTCATAAGCCAAGTAAATGTTTAGAAAAGCAGCATCTAAAAATTAGAATATTGTGGGTCTTTTTAAGGCATGAGCATTTAACTCTAGCCTCTGGATGTAAAGCCAGGAATTTATTTCCAAAATTTTAATAACAAATAACATTGCAACCACTGGCCTCTATGGTTCTAACAGCCTCTTTGACAGACTGCAACAGAAAGGCGGAATTCTACCTGGAATATATGACCCTAAGAAATGCCAGATTAAACATAATGAAAATGAAATCCCAGACCACAGGAAACCAGTGAAAGTCATGTCATTAGGTCCAGCATTTCACAGTTGCTCTCATCATCCACTTTATCTGCCACCTTTAGAGGTACATGCACCAGGTATCCCCACACACTGTGTGACAGATGCTTGCAGACATTTTAAAGCATTGGCTGGATGTTAAAAAAACACAGTTGGTTACTTACAGCAGGATTCAGTCTAGTTTGACTGGTTTGGTTCTGTGAATAATAAAGTAAAATTACAGCATTTCACAAATTGTGTGGAAAAACAGACATTCCAAAAATATCATAAATGTCTTCAAAACCAGTAAATATACAGCAAGTTTCCCTAAGATATCTCATTCTGTCAGACTTTTTCATGCATAAAGTTAGTCAAAAACTATTTTAGACATGAAGTATTTTAAAATACAGGGATACGTGTAATTTTTAAGAAAACTTCCATTGCCATTTTTAAGAAAACTTCCATTGCCATTCAACTATCATTTAAGAGAAACAAAGGGGAAACCCAAAGCCATGCTTCTGCTTTTTCCAAGCTTTTTTCATGAAAATGTTTAATTAATACTAGACTGGTCAAAAAAATCCACACAGCATCTAAACTCATGGAGAATAAAGGCCAAATGGCTCAAGCACCACCAGAATTACTATTAAAGTTTCGAGAAATATTTTGCTGTTTTCAGAGCCTGCTCGAACATTAATACTTCACCAGCTCATGTATGGGGTGAAATACTTTCAATGTAAATATTTGCTATATATTGGGGAGGAGAAAAAGAGTAGTATAAAGGGTCCCATATCAACTAGTCTTATTCTTCATCAAAACAACCATTTTGTTAATTTGTTAGAATATGTGTGAGATTTCCCTTTACTTTGCATTTTATAAGCCATCATTTTTTAATATTGCTTCATTTGCTTTGACACCACCCTGAAAACAGACTGGAATTTCCAAAGGACATCATACAGGCCATAGAAATCATATTTAAATAATATGAATATTAATTATTTTATAAACTCTGGCCTTTCTTATCACAGAAACAGGTCTATCCCTCATGGCAGGGTCAGAACAAGAGTACTGGTTTATCATCCTGCTCCCCCTCGGTGGTGGAGCACAGGACTACTCCACAGACATTTCTCAACAATTACCTACTTAAGTAGCCTCTCAAAGCTTACCTACTGAGCACCCTTTATGAACTGTTGGACATTTCTTGGGATCTTGTTTTGGTGCAGAGTATCTACATATCTTTCTTGATCTCAATCCATTCACAGAATTCTGCCCTGCTTTACTTTTCCCCCAGTTTTTCTTTTGCTCCATCTGTACCCAAATAACTATTTCTGACACCATCACCAAGCTAAACTGGGCCTTGTGGGATGTCAGTGACACATTTGTCCCTGTGCCAGGAATGACACCCATGTATAGCTGGTAAGGCATGGCAAGCTGCAAAGGCCCCGTGATCTGGGGAGTCTGAATGTTTCCTACCTAACTCCACTGCCTACAAAATCCATCTCTCCTACTTGGCACTTTGGGCAACTTTGACCAGCCCCTCCCGCTGTCAGTTGTTTTATTTGCTCTGTTCAGCTACTTCCCCCATGTCACACACAGCACTGGCCAGGACTCTGTAACTCTCCATCCCACAGGCAGACAGCATGGGACTGAGCCACCCAGCAATGGGGAGAATCAAACCAGGGAGCTGAGTTCAGTACCAACCAGGAAACACAAGATCAGACCTTTATGATTGCTGTTTCTCTGTTTTCTGAGTGCAAAAACAATTGGTACTTGTTTAGGAAATGTTAAGTCTTCATGACCCAGTCAGTACTTTGTGCTGTCACTGACAGCTGAGAGAACATACTAATGTGACACAGAGTCCTAGGAACTAGTTGTCTTAACCAACTGAAAAGATTATTTTAAATATTTGAGAAGAAATCAAATAATGCCAGCGCAGTATGCAACCACCCTCCAAAACTAGAAAACAAAGTAAACAAGTGTGGGTGAGAGCCAATAGTCCTCATTATGGCTAAACACTCTCTGTACACTCATCACTGCCACACCAGGACTTCATTTCAGACAGACATCCTTCCCTGACACACAGATCTAACCCAAGGGCTGCAGAACTAGCAAAGAGAGTCAGAACCAGGAGTCATGTCACCTTTGCAGAGAGGAGCTCTGTGGGTACAAATGGACTGACCACTTCATCTAGGGGTTCACTGGCTCCTTCCTCTTTTGTAAATGATTTCTGTATCCTGACAGGCTCATCTGGAAAACAGAGGCAACACATGTCTACTTTGCAAAGTTGTCTGATGATGCTTAAAAACTGTGTTGACACTGAAAATGGCTGTCGGTTTTCTAAGCCACCAAAAAATGTTTTCCATCTTTAATTCCACTTTGATCAGTAGTCAGGGTTGGTTATTCTGTTTTCCATCCTGAAGAATTATGGCTGAAGATATCATTCAACTGCATTCACACATTTCAATGCCATCCTTCATTGTTTTGAATAATTTTTTTCAGAAATATGTTTGCCAGAAATCTGTCCTGTGACTGAGAGGACGCTGTCCCACATCTTATAATCTTGGACGTCAATACCTGCACTATGGCTGTGTTGGGAAAATAAGCTACATTTTACTGGGAAAATGAGATATTTTATTACTTACAGACTTTACAGTGTAGCAATGGAACATTATGGAAGATTCCAATAGTTTTATGCCTTTTCTTAGGAATGCAAATTCTGTTGTTACTAATCAGAAAGTCATCTGAGCTAAATGGTACTTGATATATTTTTGGTTTACGTAGCCTGATGTGATTGCGTGAATGTAAGAGGAAATGTTTACTGCAATACCCTTAAAACCTCTATTTTATTTTTTTAAGTTAATAAATCACTTGAAATTTGGAATGGAAATATTAACTTTTTTTTGTTTTACATATATTTTAAGCAACTTCTTATTCCCTCAGTGCACTTTGTGATAATTCCTTTTAATCAGACCTTGAAACTCTTGGCAAATCACAGCTGTTTCTGCAAGAAACCAACAAAGGTGTGAAATGTATAAGAAAAAGGAAAGTTCTGACCTAGCATGCCCCAGAGATGAGAGAGGATGTTCTTCCTCTAATTAAATGTATCTTCAGTCCATATGATGTAAACCAATTAATATTTTTTTCTCACTGACCAACTCTGCTCTTTTTGCATGCTAAAGAGGCTCTGACATCCCCAACTAATTAATTTTTCTGTTTTCCCCCCAAAGCTCATTTTTATTTCAACTTGCTATTGACCTCCCATTCTAAGCATCATGACCCTGGCGTCTTTATTCAAAATTAGTATTGAAGAAAAAGAGGACATAACAGGAAAAAAGACTCATCAAGAAGACTAATTAGTTAATACAACTACAAAACATCACAACTTATTACACAAGTGTAATGCATTAATTAATTTCTTTAGCAAATGAAAAATATGTTAAGTCCACCACTTCTGTTACAAGATACAAAGGTACAAAATACAGCTGATGTATTGTAGGAAGTGATTCCATTTGGATTTATGTGTACATAGCATTTCTGGGGATCTTGGCTAAAAAATAATATTTAATGTAAACTAGCTCAAATTAACTTACAACAGTAAAACTGCATCTAGATGCACCATGTCTGAATACATGCCCAGTTTCTCCAAAATGGTTTCTTACATTAAAACCGTATATAATTTAAGCTGAAAAATAAATTATCCGACTTGATACATACTCAATTAAAAGGTATTTTGCATTTACATTCACATCCATATAGGGAAGTTATGTATGTCCATTTCTCCATTGAGTCTTAAAAGCATGTTATAAAAAAGTTACCCTGACTATAATGTTATCTAAAATATTAGCATCTTCACTCTGTTCTTTCTCCTTTTTGTGTGTTTTTTTTTTTTGGGGGAGGGGGGTTTGGTTTTTTTTGTTTTTTTTTGTTTTTGTTTTTTTTCTGCTGCATGGTCCCCTGCTGGTGGGTCACACTCGCCTGACTACTGGTTTATTTATCACCTGTGGCTGGAGTTGGCATCAAGGCTGCTTTCCTTTGAGAGTTAACAACTGAAGATATTCAGCAAAAAAAGAGCATTCTCTGAACCAAAGCATTGTTTATTTAAGCACTGAGAACAAAGTACATGCTGGAGAAAAAGACATCTCAAAACAACCAACAGTGTAAACATATGTCTGTTTTACATAAACTCCTGGAGAAGATGTTGCAGTCTGCTCAGCAGGCTTGTTTTTCTGGCCACCCTCAGGAGATCATTGAACATCACTCTGATTTTCTGCTACTGAACAACCATTACTGAACTCTGGAGACTTTGCTCTTTTTGAAACTTCCACAGCCCTGTAGATCTCTGAGTTTCGATTTCTAGGTTGTACAAACATTTACTCTCAGCAACCCTCCAGCATTTGGAAAAAAAATAGCTTAGACTGAGTTTTGAGCCTTTCTGTTCTGTTTTCAGCTTTTATTTCAATTCATTCCCCTTTTTACCCACTTAGGAAATTAAGACACTAGTGACTTAGTCAAGGTTAGTGCTAAACCTAGCCCAGGCTCCAATCAACCTTGTTCCTAGATTTTTAAAAAATGAAAAAAAATACTTCACACACACACGCACCCACAGGTCTGCTCCAAAATTTTCTATTGAGATACCCACAAGCTAAACAATTGTTAAAGCCCACATAAGTCAGATGTATCATACACCTTAAGATATTTTAAGCAGCAAAAAGTGCTTCTGTTAAGACAATTGATTCTCATTTCTCTTGTCACACTGAGGAAACATTTCCTAGGCCTTCCTGACTCCATTGGCCATACTCGGGAGGGAGAATCTCTAGCATGGAATTCACATGTGAACACCAATAAGCAGAGTTAAAATCCCACTCCAGATGACCTTAGGCCCTTCTTGCCCTAAAATCCCTTAGGCTCAGTTGAATGAGCTTCTGTAAAACCACTTACATTCTTCATCACATCTGTTTTTCTTGAAAATATTTTTCAGTGCCAGATTTTATCACCTACAATTTTATTTCTACCACACTGAAATTAAAGATATTCGTTAGATCTCCAGATAATTATTTTTAAAATGAAAAGACTTTTCTCCATGACATAATTACATGAGAAGTCAATCAGATATCCAGACCATTATACATTAATATTTATTGCATTTCATGCATTTTTGTTAGCTATTGTATAGAACTAACATAACTGTACCAGCTTATCAGGCAGTACTTAATTAAAAGTCTTACAGCTTTATCAACAAGCTTTTTCCGACATGACCTTTTTCGCAAAACTATGCTGAATTATAGTAATTAAGTCAACATGCTACTATTGCTTACTAAATCTTCTATGAATTGTCTCCTTTTTTTTTTGACATGACATTTAGGTGAAAAAGAAAACCAGTTCCAAACATGCAGTTCAACACATCTAATTGCTTTTTATATTAGCACAAAATTCGCATCCTTTCATTTTTCTGAATTGTATCACTACTTTAGGAATCAGTAGTAGTGAGAGAAGACTAGGGTTCCCCCCAGTTAACTCTTTTAATGTTTTGAGGGTTTAATTTATTTAGTGCAAATCACTGCGCTGGTTGAAAAAATATTTATGTCCTTATCAGATGTTGATTTATATATCCTTTGATTACTAATAGAGCAGAAAGCAGTGCATAATCTTCTTGTAATGTGTTCTGTTTCCATGCAAACAGACAATAGAAGCAATATCAAAACTTCTTTTTATGCTATGAATGGTCTTGTATTTCCATCTGGAAATGGACATTTGCTATTTCTATGACATCTTTAATTCCTGAAGATGTTCTAAATTCCTTCCTATTGGCCTAAGATACATCTAGCATTTAAGATTTTTTTGTTTGTGGATTTGTTTTGGGTTTTGAGGGTTTTTTTAATGATTTCCCCTACTAAAAGAATGGTTAGAACAACACCTTGGAGGTCACTTGGTAAACATGATTTCATTTCTATTTCCTGTGAGCTTTGCCATTTCCTGTGAGGTGATGTTATGCTTTCCAGTGACTGTGTTCCACCATGGGAACATGGTTCCCAGGCCCTGGGGCAGCCTCACCTCAGGTCTGTGACTCGTTCTGGTCATTCGACTTCATGGGCGCAATGAATTGGTTCAGCAAATGGAGAAACTACTCTGTGAAATGTTCAGCATGGACCAGAGTGGCCATACTTGAAAATAACACTTGATTTACAATCTCTGTGAGTCACCACAGATCTTCAAACAATAAAACAAAATTAAGGTCAAGCAGGCAGCAAATTATTATTAACGTTATGTCAATGTAATAAATACCTTAATTTTTTCTATGAAAGCTGAAATGAATTCCTTATTTCTAATACAATACAAAGAGAAATGTAGAATTTTGTAAAGTGTGTGGCTTTTTCCAAGTCAAAAAACTGCAGCAGAAGATTCAGCACCTAAAATTTTATCTTGTCCAGCATATTTCATTTGTCTCTTTTAACAATCTGAAATACTGTGTACTGAGTATAATAGCAGGGTACTTTGCATTGCTGTCTCAGGTAAGGTGATGCATTGGTTAATTAAGACTTCGCAGTCAGGCAACAACAACAGCTGAGCTCATGAAATTCACATATAAATACAATTTATGTGAGTTCAGTGACTCTTTGCAGAATAATTTTCAAGCCTACCTCTGACTCGTTCCAGCTGCTATTCTCAGAATGTAACCATATTTAAATGTAAGATCGCAGAGAGCTAAACTTGGTAGCCTAGCTTTTATGTTCATGTGATTTAGGTCCATGTGACTTTGTGTGTTCCAACAAAATCTGAGTGAATTGTTTTTCAGTGACCTTTGTCAGCTTGTTCTGGCTGAAGCTGTGCCTCCTGGGAGTGATCAACCATGTCACTGAATGCCCCAAAGTCAGCCTGATAAAAAGCTATTTGACAAGTGCTGAAACCACTTTCCTTCCATGCCTCCAAGGCCAAGCATGGAGGAAGAAAAAAATTAAAAAAAAAAGGACCTTAATACAAAATTAGCAGCTGTATACGGTTCCCATCAAGATGGGGAAAGAAAGACACTGATTGAGACACGTCTCTGGTTCATTAGCATTGTTTGTCTTTGAGAAAGTTCTTGTCAGTCTAACAGATGAAGAGATATTGCTGAATGTAGAGAAAACGAAGATAACTGTGGTAAAAATAGAAAAAAAAAATGAAGGGCATGTTGTTAAAACTGATTATGTTAAGATTGATATCACTTAGTAAAAGAATGTTACGTCATCTCCCAAAAATGCATGACTGCTCATATACCATGAGTTGCCTACATTTTACAGGCATTAATAAATTTTGCACAAATGTTTGATTCCAGTTTTTCATATTTTGGTAATCAAAACACATTAACAATTTCTGGGTTGAAGAACTTGTTCTGTACATGAGTGAGCCTCGAAAACAAGATCTCCATAAGATCCATTTTCAGTGAATATGCACTTGTGCTTTTGAACTTTTACAGAACCAAGCCTTGGTAATAAGGAGACATGAATATTCAGTCTTTAAATTTCTTGGTCTCTAGGGACTGTGGCTACATAACAAATACATAATGAATAAACAAGACCAATGGCATTGCCCATTAAAAACCTGTCCATAGTTATAGACTGTTTGTTTTGGCTTATTGCTTATCCAAATGTCAATTTACAAGGCTGTAATTCCAAGTATGAAGTGGCTTTCTTCCTAAGGATGTTTTTTCATTCCTGGAAGCAGACATTATGTTGCAATTACTTCCTAGATCTAAGCTGGGGGAAAGGCAGCTTCTGTCCTTGACAGGCAGTCCTACAAAATAAGATCGCTGGGTAGTCCAGTTCTCTAAAACAGGATCCTGACCTGTGGCAGGCATGAATGTCAGGGGCATGCAGCCTTTTGCCATGATCAAAGAAGCATGACCACATTAGGCCTGCACATAAAGGCATGAAAAAACACTGCCCTGAAGAAGGAGTTCTACTCCTGAATCTGCTGTCCCATTTACACCAAACTCTTCACTTTTAAGCAGGATGGGAGTCACGCACTCCACTTAAGGCTGTAGTTGCATCCTACACAAATGACAACAGTGTTTCAAAGTCTTGCCTGCCCTACTACTCCCATGGATGGCCACTTTTTTACACCCATGTCTTCTTGTGGCCACATTATCAGTTGCACAATTTGGATGTCTAAAATAATCTGTGTTTAAAAAGACAAAAAAATACCAAACAAACAAATAAACAAAAGAAAAAAAAATTTAAAAGGGGGAGTGTAGCAAATATTTTTAAATCACTACTGGATCATCATTCGGAAGTTATACAAAAGTCTGGGCTTGCTAGAACTTCTCTGTTCAATATCCACACCCATAGATGTGTTAGCGTGGAAAACACATAATCACTGAATGATTATATGCAGGTGCCTTTTATTCGAGCTCGGGAAGCCGGGGTGTAACATCTACCCAAATATGACTTCAACATTGGTCCGAAATGGATTACATTTTATACCTTCCCTTACATAACAGTGGCATGATCATATGTTAATTATCAACTTAACATTGTTCCATTGTTTCCCCCCAAGCATGACTTTAAGCCCCCCTTCTCCCGCAGTATTTCTGATTTATTTCGCAGGTGTTAATCCACATCAGTTAACTGGAACAATCCCGATGTTTTCTAAGTAATCTTCATATTCATGTTAACCTGACCCTGTACAAGCAGTTCTTACTCCTGTTCCCAAAGCCTATTAACTATCCTGATTTTAGAAACATTTTAACCCTATGTTAACAGATGCACTAAACAAAACCTGACTCAAGAGTTAAGCAATGCATGATCATAAAAAGCAATACATTATATTTTACATATAAACCATCAGCTGTGTCCACATGTTCTGATGGTTACTGTGTGCTGTTTCTTTGTGTTATGAGAGACCACAGGCTTTTCTCATTATCTGCTCTCCAGACCCTTGAAAGCAGCAAAAGGTCATGGCCTATCTGAAATTTATGGCTGATAGTTATCCAAATGCATGCTAAACACACTGTTATTCCCTGGCAGCATGAAAGAATGCCTAACTGTAATTATCTCTGAGGCATCATGAAGATAGAAAAATTAATCATAAATTTATAAATCATTTGTTGGTAAGTGAAGAGCTTAGGCAGACACTTCTACACAAGCAATAAGTGAAATCTGCCAGTTAGATGGAATTTTCCAAGTTGATGTATAAGAAATACTATCATTCTCCTGGCAATAAAGCATAACAAAGATAATCAATGCCTAAAACAAAACACTCCACATAATACCTAAGGCTCAAAAAATGCAAGAAGAAAAATCTGAATGTATCATTTTCCAAGCACTTTGCCTACACTGCAAATTAGAAATGCATGCAATTCCTGAAGCCAGAAAACAGTTTAATTATGAGAGCTGAACACAAAATATCCCATTGGTGCAGATTGGCTTTGAAGTGTTATCACATAAGGGAGGATTTTGAAAATACCCTTGACCAGTTTTGTTGGAAATATATCACACTTCTATTTGTGTCAGCCTTAACCATGTATCATGTCACTCCCTTTCACAACATTAGAGAACCTGATCACAGTTCCAGAGTATTAAACTAATCATGCATATTTTATGCAAACATTAACCTTTAGTGTTAATCCAACAGCATTAAACCAAATCTATAATGAACCATAAAGGTGGTTTATAACATACTGTGGTTGCCTTTTATGAGTATTTTAATTTCTCTCACCTAAGTATTTTAAACCTTGGAAAGAAATAGTACCCAGATTTTTACAATGGAACTTTATGTAAATAATACTTGGCCCCTTCTCTGAAACAACTGAGTTATTATTTCACCTGTAAGCCAAGTAGATGGACTTTCAAAATAATTGATTCCAAAAACTTTAGTACCTCATAAAAATGAACATTGTTAAGCTCCTTTCTGTGAGCCTTTTACATGGGCAAATTTCCTGTTTAATTGAATGTTTAATCTGTCATGTTGCAGTTCACTCTAATAAGAAAAACAGTTGTTCCTGTGTAGAGCCTCTCATGTTACACATCCCACAGCACTTCACAACATATGCACATCTCATATCAATTATGAAAGAACTCAATTAGATGCATGAAACAGAAACACTAAACTGAAAGTATTATGAAATGTTGCAATAATACTATGGGGCTGATCAATTCATGAGAGTTGTGGTTATCTAAGCAGAAAAATAATACTTAAATTGTCCATCAGTGTCCAGCACCTAAATTTCTACATCATTTGGCCTACAGACTTATCTTGGGAAACAGCTAATAAACAATATTCCTATGATAATAACTCTGAAACCTGCAAAATAAATGTAAACAATCACATCAGTGGAAAGAGTACAATAATACTGATATTTCAACGTGTTCTGCTTAGGCAGTACCATGGTTTTCAGCACTGCAAGGTTGTCAGGACCTCACAATCATTTGTAGAAATTTCTATACCCCTGAGAACTATTCCTAACCTAGTAGCAAGAAAAGGAGAAAGACATACAATTTTTTTTTCGGGGTCAAAGAGAAAGTCTATAACCTGAAAATGGCTCAAAATCCCAGCCTAGACAAAACTTCATTTATTATGTGGTTTTCCACAAAATTTAATAGGAAGGAGAGAATGGTGAGGGGAGATATGATAAAGGATAAAAGACTGACCACCCCCCAACAAAATAAATTCAATTAAATCTTCCTAATAGGTTGGTTGTCTGCTGGGTTGAATTTGGCTCAGTATTATTAAAATAAATAAACAGGTCTAAAAAATTTCAGTTATTGGAAACAGAGTTTAGAATCATGGAACACTTCCTATTATTTATTCTGAAACACAAAATCCCCATAATTTGAAGACTAGAAAACATATCAGCCACCTCAAGTAACACAAGAAAACCTTCTCAATTCCATACCTGTCGAAACTGGCAAAAGCCATCTCACTATATAGGCACTCAAATTGACATGGTAGGGAGCTGATTTTCCTCTAAACAATGGCAAAGCTAGGACATGGGATGTTCTTTTATATTCTCGACAATGCCTCTTTTACCCTCAAGTGATGTACTAACAAGTTTTCAAATGTTTTCTTTCCTTACCTCATTCATAATTGTCAGTTTCCCTCAAGACCCCTTCCAGCAATTGATGGCCACATGCAATTTTGAGGTTAAAAAATCTAATGCTTTATTTTTGAAAAAAGCAAAAGTTCCTAGGTAAAAAAGATTAATGTTGTGGTGAAATGAACTAGCATGTCAAACAGAGTAAGCACTTCTGAACATTTTGATTTTATATCTAGCCACCATGTAAATAAATGATCTGTCTCTAGGATAAGAACTCCTGTTTTAAGGAGAAATGACTAAGAATTACTTTCTAAGAAAAGGGAAAAAAGCAAAACAGGGCAGCAACTGGAAAAGGATCTCATGCAAAGCTGTGGCAAATAGTAGAGAAGCCAAGATTACTTCTGATGAGAATTTCTTTCCTTTCACCACCTGGTTTCTTACCTCATAAATACTGTAAGGCATCTCCATGCTTAGCATATTGGAAATGTATCCTACAGATGTTCCTGGATAATACTCAGTGTTGCTGTAGTAGAGGAAAAAATGTCACAAGGAGAGTTGAACTGATGGTTCACTACTTACGGTTTAATCACTCAAACGTGTAGAAAAACCATTCTTATACAGTTATCCCTTATCACCCCTCTAAAATAATTTATAAATACTTAAGCAATCTAATATCTATGACTACAGGATAACTGAAAAAAAAAAAAAAGGAAAGGAAAAGGAGTAGTAGAAGATGTGGCATATTTTTGTGAAATGGTATCAAATGGTTAATTATATATAATTCTCAGATAAAGATGTTTGAGAAAGGCATGTGTGATATCCAACATCATTACAGGTAGCATGAACTCCTGCATACCTGGAGAATCCCAGATTGGCAGCCAAACCCTTATACAGAGGTATTTTATATTTGCAAAGCATTCATCCACAAGAAGTCTTCAGGACTGCTTAGGACTTTGGGCCAAGGACCAGTTGCAGGAAAAAAGGCTGGATTTTTTCAGGTTGTGCTTTATTCTTTGGACTTCTAGGTGCTTTTCTTCATTTGTGTTTGACACACTGCTTTAGCTGTTCTTCAACCTCAGGCTGCAGCCCTGTCCCAGTTCCTTTGGTCTGTCCTTCAGTCCACTTCAATCTGTTACCTAAATCCTCCTCTGCTCTTTGCATGTCAGTTGCTCTAACGTTTCAGTCTCCTCATCTCCTTGGAGATGCTCTTCTCCTGTTGTAAGCAGCTTTCCTGGGCTCAGTGGTAAGTTCTAAATTACAAAAATTTGACTTTGGGGGTGAATTATTGGTTTGAAATAAAACTAGCTTCAGTAAAGGATTTTCAAAGTAAATTATCTCTTTGAATAACATAAGATTTATAGTAATATTGGATATTATTAAATATCTTGCTGATGCCTTGATTTAGCAATTTGAAATATTCATAATGTATATCAGGTAAAGCACTCTGATTTATGACCAAATTTGCTTGAGAACCTAATTTTGTGGTCCTCAAAGGTGAGATGCAGCAGGCAATATGGAATGAGACTGAAGATTGAGAGGGAAATTCTATGTCTGACTCATAGCTACTTAATTTGTCACATCTCAAAACAGAGCTCAAAATAGAAAATCTCAAAGCAAATTGAACTTATGATGAAAATTTAGGGATAAAATTATTCAAAAGTTATTATTAACTGTGAAATACAGTAATGAGGTCCAAACATCACTTAAATTTATAACCATTAATATTTCCTGTTTATTAATTTATAAAGACACTAACAATCTGATGGTCTAAAAAGTTAGAAGTGACAACCAAGATTCAGCTTAATTTTTTAAATTAAATTGATGAACCTGCAGATAAACAGACTTAGGTGACTATATAAACTCAGACTATAGCTTGGCACATTCTGTCTTTGGACTGCTGTGCACATGTGTTTGAGCCACTGAAGGCAAAACAAATAATCACAGCAATAACATCCTCTCCACAGGAGGTGATGAATGTCAGTCAGGACTTTCCACAGAAGCAAAAATGCACAAAATCAATTTTTTTCTTAGGAAAAAAACCCTGAATTTTATAGGCTAAATGATGGTCACCTTGTGTCTCTTCAAGAGAAGACAAAAATTTTGTTCATTCTGTAAAATGAACACCTTTATTGCAGATATTTGATAGCTGTATGCTAAGGGCACTGATACAAATACAGAACACTTAAAAACATGGAAGCTCATAAAAGGAAATAGATTGAACTTTGCAAAACTTGGCAAAATTGTAATGAGAAGCAGGCTAGAGGGGGTATTTCCTTTAGAGGTAAATGTCTGCATTCCCTCTACACTCATTGAAGACTAAACGTGAGTCACTTTATTCAAAAGTTTAAAATCAGTATTTTATGATAATTGCACAAAATTCCTATTTCTCTCAATTGGCTATGGACATTTTGACTGCAAATATCTAAAGAGTGGTAAAAGTATGACCACCTGTAGATTTCTTGTATACATATATATATGAAAACTAAAGAATCTGAATAACGATTAATGCTGTAAGGTCAAGGCAAATATAGTCTCATTAATATTAATATATACATTGTTCTGTCACACTAAATAACCTATGTCTTGCTCTCATTATGAATTTTGTATGTGGGTGAAATGGCAATAAACCAAGTTAAAATTTGAGAATCTGTATATTCATTGCAAACACTGATCTCTATGAGCACAGCATGCTACTTTTCAACCTTCAGCATTTGAACATTTGAAAGGCAATTACACACAGGAAGCTGGGGATTTCAATACCAGATCAGACTGCTAATAAGCTCCTGCTTTGAGACCTGAATCCTTTTCCAAGCTAGTTTTGTTTCATTCAGAATACAACTGTGAGAAGTCCAGACAGGTGTGTCATCACTTTTAAAATTATTTTAGATTGTCACCTGCTGACTCAATCACTCAATTTTCCACTTTACTTTTGTGGGGTCTAGAATCCTCTTGAACTTACCTAATTGACAAAGTAGTCTCAATTAAAATTTCACAATATCTTCTTGGAAATCATTGATAATTAAATTAAATGATAGCTTGCCTTCTGTGTAAGTAAAATCTTTTTTCCCCCACCGGTATGACTCCAAACAAGCAGTCCTGGGCTTGGAACTTGTGACTGCTGTTTGAGTAGAGAGCAAATATTTGATTCTGGCTCCCACAGTTTTCTGTCTGAATATAAGACAAAGCAAATGAGTATTGGTAAGAGAAAAAATGATGAGAATGGAAATGGAAAATTATTCAAATTATTGATCTTAAAATATTTATAAAGAATGGTTTTGCAGGATGATGGAGACTCAGTTTTATAGGTGATAAAGGGAAACTCCTCCCTAGATTTAGGAGAAAGCAGTGTTAAACAACACAAGAAGATGGAGAACATTGTTTCAAAGATTTATCAGAATTGTTGAAGGAGGCTGGCACCACAGTCCATCCAAATGACTAAGAAATGGTAGGCAGAGTAGAAAGAGGCTATGAAGGACCATTACTTGTACTTAATGAGCCAGAAAGTTGAGTCAGTGGAAGGAGGAAATGGGATAGGCTACAGGAGCAATGCTCACAGCAAAACTCTGAATTGGTATTGCCAGGCAAGTTCAAATTTGTTAATCCCAAAAGAAAAAGGATTTATAGCAAGATAGGAGAGCATAAAGGACTGTTAGGATTTACTGTGAGCCTAACCTCACAAGCTATGGAGTAGGAAGTGGCAAGTTTGAGACAGAACCTTAGAAATTAAACAAGCCAGGAGGTGCTGCAAAAGTTTGTAAGAGAGAAAATCCTGAAGGGAGTCTCAGGTATGGATAGCAAGGCCTGTTCTTAAAAATACCAAATAGGACTCAAGAGCAATGTATTCTCAGGATTGGTCAGAGGTTAGACACAAGAATACAGAACTGAAAGAGAAGTGTAGGCCCATGGATTTAATACTAGAGGTGGACATTGAATACAAATACTTTATGTCTGTCGTTCGGTCTGTCCGCATCTCACAAGAAAATTTTAGCTTCCATCCCTTTACTACTTTTTCTCTCTAAAGCTTCTAGTCTGGATTTTATTTCAATATCTGAATTAGTTAATCTTCATGTGTGAGGGGGTCCTTGTCATCCAGGAGGAGCAGTCTTAACGTATGTTGAGAAACATTTGTTCAGCTCGGCTTATGGTCCAGTGTGACTTGCATATCCCACAGTAATTAGCTGAGGCAGCCTGAATGTTTAACAGGAATTGCTGTTGAACTCCTCATGAAGGATATGCAGATCAGGAATTAACTGCAGAAATTATTCAGCAAATAATTTTGAGTAATGCTAAATGAAAGAAAAGAGTAAATTGTTTGCAGACAATTTGCAGAAAGAAAAGTGAGAAAAATTCAAAGAATAAATTATTCATCCAGCTCTGTCGGACTGGGTCTACATTAACCCTCTCATCCCCTCTCTGGTTTTCATTATACAGTGATTTCATAGGATTTTAAAGACAGAAAGTGTTGATTATGATTGTGTGATTCACACATACAGGAGAAACCTGAACCAATAGGCAGCTCATGGTTCTTCCCTGTAGTGAAAGGGAACACGTTTCCTTGTGGAGAAGTCATTTTCCCAGCTCGGGTAAAATTGGTTTGAGTTGTGGTGGCATTGCCCTGCTGACCCCACAGCTGAGTGGATGGATCTGCAGACTGAGGGGGAGATCTGATCTCCTGGGAGCAGAATGGTTTGAAAGAAAATACAGAAAGAAAGCCTGAATTTCTACCTCTTTTAGACTTTGACAGGCAATTAGGCTTCAAAACACTTTTTTTTCTCCCCTAAAGAATGAATTGTTTGGATCACTTATTTAATAAATGAAACTGCTGTTATATCCTGTCTTGATATTTACTGCCCTAAAATGTTCCTTGACACTGTCGTATTTTATTGAACCTGGGAAAACATGATGATACAGGGCATAACCCTGACCTTTTGAGATTCCATTAAAAAATTGACAACTAGCTGTTTTTTCTAAGAAATATTTTTTTGTCTGTAGTTTCTTAATTGATGCAGACTTTTTATCAAACTAATAAATAAAGTCTGTTTTAAGAAAGAGATTTTAGACACGTGTTAGAGAAATATACAGCATTTATCCAGGAGGATTAAAATGGCTAAGCCTGAAAGGACAGCTCTTTATTTTAGTATCACATGTAGAAATGCTATTTCTTAACTTAGTGCTGGGTATGGCATACATAATAAAATTTGGGTTTTTTTTTCTTTTTTTCCCTCTTCCTCTTTTAAAATGCATTCAGGAACTGAATAACGCAGAGGACTACACTATCAATTATATAAATAGAGCTACCTAAACCTGTACTCCCAAAATACTCTGGTCTTCATAGACCGTATTTTAGTGCCCACTGTGTAAATGAAAGTCAGGACATCAGTAACATCGTTGTCTTTCCTTATTTTCCAATCAAGAAAAAAGAATTTGTGCAGCTCTCACTTGGAGACTAACGGTGCAAGGACATGTGAAATTGTTGGAAGCTCAAAAACAATGAGAATATGAAAATTCAGTTATGAAGTATTATTGTAGTGAAGAAAGAAAGAGAAGAGATTTGGGGGAACTTTTGTCCTTAGAGTGGATGTGATCCTAACAGAAAATCTGCCTGATCCAGAACAAAACACTATGGTTGTATCTACTCAGGTAAAGAAGCATCATACCTACATCCAAGCAAAATTACACCAGGATTTATAAAGTCTGTACCGGAGCTTCCAAACTGAAGTGCAGCATCTCCCAAAAGCAGATAGTATGTCTCTGAGTCAGGTTTGGTGACTCATTAGATCCAGAGATGCTATACAGGAAGGCAGATGAAGGTTCTCTGCATCAACAGTCCGAGTTCATCTGCAACTGAGATAACCTTTCCATGAATAATTGATGGTCAACTCTATCTGAATTTGAGGTTGCAATATGAAACAGTAACATGTTTCATAGTAAAGGACACAAATCAGACACCAAATTTTACACAGCCTACTATACAAGGTCTCTGTATTATGGTACACGTGTAGGTTAATGGACAAGTACAGAGAAAAATGACTTGCCTTCACTTTTCAAAGCAGTCAGAGAGGCCTTGCAAACTGAGAGCTATGATGAACCACACTGCACTGTAGTGTCTTTGCAAAACAGACAACATTCAGACTGAAAAAAATAAGATCCTTTCCTAAGTGATTTCCAAAGCAGTTACTCTTCCTAAGTTGCCCACATTCCAAACACAGTGCTCAGTGCAGAGAATTTTGTTTAGTGGGTCCCTTTTACAACTCACACAGCCCAGGAGGTGTGTCAGTGGATTCACTGCCTCACCATGGGCTCTAATTGCCACTTGCTGCTGAAGCGATGCTCAGGTCAGCCTACAAGTCATGTGTTAGTAGAACCTAATAAGCAGCAAAACTGCTAAGAAAACAGAAAGGGGGAATTTTCATCTGTTAGATGCCCACTATAAGTCCACCCACATGGCCACACAAGCACTCGCAGCACTCCAAAGGATGACGCACTTTAGGGTCTAAGAATTGTCTGAGGTAACGAGGAGGAAAATCTGGGCATTCTCAAGCTGGCATTGGAAGAGAAAAATGTTACTTAGCCTTGGAGAAGATTCTTCTTTACCAAATAACCAGTTTCCACTGGATCTGTGAGTGAACTGATGTTTTTTTTCCAGGCAAATAAATCCTGATAACAGAGAAATATTCGCCTCTATTAGTAGAAAGCTAAATTGAGTATTCACATTATCAGTGATAATGCACAAAAGAAAATGTGAGACTATAATCAGACCCTTCTCATTTTTGTGGTGATTTGGCAGACACATTCTGAGGACACAATTAACACCAATCTTGTACAATTTGAGAACCAAAAAAAATGAAGTGTAAGTTTTATAGAACGTGTTGCTAAAGAGGAAGCATTACTGTTAAGATCAGAATTTCCTTCTCCTCGGGCTCTTCTTAGCGGGAAAAAAATGAAAACAATAGAGAAATACTTTTACTCATGACTGCAAATCCAATTTCCATCAGCATCCGAATATATAATATCCCTCTTAATTACCTTTTCCTTCTCAGGTTCATGCCAAAAATCATCATCCGGATGTGGTTGGAGTCTCTGGTTTTTATGCATGCCTCTTTGCTTACCTCATGCTCACACACAGCAGCAATCTAAACCCAGCACTTTGCACCCTATTTACAATCACACCGCAGCAGAGCTGGCAGAAGTCAGGGCTCCTGAGGAGATTCATGGTTTAAGTCGCTGTTGTGTTGTTTCAGTTTCTTCAAAAGAGAGCATCAGTTATTTGCTCTTTCATTCAGCCTGAGAGGACTAAAATGTTATGTCCACCACTTTTAAGGAGCTTTATCATAACTCCAGGCCTAATACTAATTGCCTATTACAACTCTTCTGTAAATGAGCAAATCACATGCTGCAAAGGCCATAATAAGGAAGGATAACATCCTGGTTTGCCAGTTCATTTTAGACCTGCCAAAATCATACAAGCACATTTTAAAGTCCTGGGAATCTGTATGCACAGATTCATTTGTTTAAATTACAACATATTTAACTGTGAACATAACTTATGTATTTTAGGGTCTCTACCTGCCAGTGAACCTCAGACAGAGATGCTTGCAATTTCAAAAGGTTAGGGTTTCATTTGTTCCTAAAGAAACAGTGAAACTGTTTCAATAGGTTTTTATGTAATTCATATTCTGTGTAATACACTATAAAGCTCTATAAATCTGATCCAACCTGTGCTAATGTTATTGGCAAAACTCCCATTGATTCAAAAGACTCTCACAAAGTCATTCTGAGAGTAAAAGCAGCAGCTGAAGAGCAGGAGTATTAACATCATTTGCTTTGTAAGAACTTCTCATCTTTTTTATTTACATAAAAAGTTAACATTTCCATTCTTATAAATAATTTAAATACCAACACAACAGCCATGGGTTTTACAGCAGCCTCCAGCCATATCTCTGTATGTGAACTTTCTCCTCTATGGGGAGATTATAATTTCCTAAGGAAATGTCTCCCCTGACTCTCTTTGCTGAAATGAATTGGTCTTGCTGTTTTAGCAGTGACCAGAAAATGATAGCATCTGTCAGTCTTCATGAAAATCTCTGTGTTCTGGATCCCACTAACAGTAAACAATTTTCTGAGAAAAGTCACTGTGGGATTCACAGCAGGGTTTGACAGCCACTTGTCTTTCAAGAGATTTGCCACTATTGAAGTTAACAGTATCAATGCCCACAGAATATAAACATCTCCCTATAAAGAAGCCTCAAACATCTGGGTTTATTTCATCAGAAGGGCCTTCAGAATGCCTTCTTTGTTTATTTATAAGTGCCTGACTGCTTTAAAACAATATGTTGGCTCTGCTAAGTATTCTCTTCATGTGCCACTTTTAAATTATGTGATAATCCAAAGGGATAAAAATGCATACTTGTTTTTTTATTGATTTCATCTTCAAATTATTTTAAAGTGTGAATTATAACATTAATATCTTCTAAATAACAAAGTACTAGCAAGCCATTAATTACCTGCTACAACTCAATACATCATTAAAATGATCCATTTTAATGGCATGATACAGTGCAATTATTATTACTTTGTTATTACTATGATTATATAAACCCACATTAAAACCCTGGATCCAAATACATTTCAGATCATTCAATTCCTTTTACAGTGTTTACCCAGTTCTAAATTTCCTATCTTTCTTTGTTCATTAACACATCAAATGTTTATTTTGCTACATTTTTTGCAGAGCAAGATTATCTGCAGGATTTAGACAGACTGGGCTGCTGTCCTGGGTTTGATACATTCTCAAGCGATTTACAAGAACATGAGCAGTTCTCATCAAGTGTACATGAGATTTCAGAGCTTAATTTTGTGACACAAATTCAAGAATTTCAAGCATGGTAAAGGACACCTGATTACTTAGTTTGCATTCTGACAGAAAGCTTATAGACATCAAAAGAATCTCAGGAAAGTTTAAATAGCTTTTTCTCAAAACATTAGATAATACCTTTGACAGTCATAGTTTCAATGAACACCAGATGAAGACCTCCTCCAGAAACAGCTAGACAAGATCAGGGCAGAATTATGCTAAACACCAGGCAAAAAAAGAAATGAGGACTCAAGAAAACACAAGAAAATGTTGGGAGCAGAGATAAGAACCAGATGATAAAGCAGAGCATCATAAAGTTGATCGTCATTTGTTATTTCTGTTGAAAGAAGTGACACACCAAAACGTTTGCATGTCCAGAGTGAGGTTTAGAGAGTGAAAAAGAGCCTTCCAAATGCTGTCCCTGCTTCACCTGTCCCTGATTGTGACACCCAGCCAACACAGTGGAAATGAGGCAGCCGCAACAGAAAAGACTGAATGAGAGAAGGCAAGAGCCTGATCCCAGGTTTTTACATCCCAGTGGAGTGAGTAGCCATTTGTGTCGTGTGGGATTGGTCCAGTCACTCATTCGGCCATGGATTTTGTAGGAAAGGAAAAGTCAAGCCTCACCTCTGTTTTTCTTCCAAGGGAATTGTTTTGTTTTGCTAGCCACAATAAGCAGCAGAGAGAAGCCTGAAGCAGGAGGTGAGCATTCATCAAACGTGTATTACATGTTTTTTTAATCTTTTGCAAGCCTTTACTGGGTCGGGTGAATTAGCTCTTAACAGCACCCTCAGTTTAATAAAGTTTCACTAACATTGAAAAATATACATAAAATATGGCTCAAACACTTAATCATGGATAAAGAGAATGAAATAATGCTCTTATAAAGGGCTTACTCAGTAATTTATCATCAAATATCTAGACTGTCCCCTTCTATTTGAATATACTGCCATGCTGGCAGAGCAGTAGGCAGTACTCATTAGGACTTAACTGAGTTTTCCAAAGGGAAACATTTATTTCACTGAAAGAATTTGTTACTACATTTACCAGGAGAGGTTTCTATCTACTCTGTATTTTGAACTACGCAGCTTTGCAACATCTCATCAATTCAAACCACATTTCTTCAGAGAACCCACTGAATTAAAGAACATGGCATTTTTAGCCTTTATAAGAGAAATAAAAGAACCAGTCAAGGGACTTCGCAGAGATATAGAGTGATTAGAGGGACAACTTAATTCAAATACATGGGGAAAAAACTCTGTAGCCTACAGATTCATTTTAAGGATGAAGACTCTTCATGTTTTACATTGTACTAAATGCAGTCCGCTGACTAGAGAGAACAGAGTTTCTACATGAAGTATCCATATAGATTAAAGACTGCTGGTTTACTATTTGCATCCATCAAGACTAAAAACAACATGATAGTTCCTTTGGATGACAATTTTAGCCACAAACTTGTGCAGAACAATTTACATAAAAAGGGATCTAAGATTCTAGCTTAAAACCTGCAGACATGCCTGTGGTGGAAAATTCAGGAGAAGGGAGGCAGGAAACAGAGAGAAACAATTCTGCAGACAGCAGGGTCAGTGAGGAAGGAGGGAGAGGAACTGGAGTTCCTCCCAGGAACTGGAGTAGAGAGTTCCCCTGCAGCCCCTGGTGCAGATCCTGGTGAGACTCACGTTGGAGAAGTTCATGAAAGACTATCTCCAGTGGGAGGACCCCCATGCTGGAGAAGAGCAAAGTGTGAGAAGTTCTTCCCCTGAGGCAGAAGGAACGGAAGAGGCAGCCTGTGATGAACTGACCACAACCCCCACTCCCTGTCCCTGTGAGCCTCTGGGGGGTAAGAGGTAGAGAAAATCATCAGTGAAGTTGAGTCTGGGAAGAAGGGAGGAGTGAGGGGAAGGTGTTTTAATATTTGTGTTTATTTCTTATTACCATACTCTGCCTTGATTGACATGAACTAAACTATTTTCCCCCCAGTTGTCTGGTTTACCTATGATGGCAACTGGTGAGTGATTTCTCCCTGTTCTTATCTTGGCCCATGAGTGTTTCATTATTTTCTCTCCCCATCTGTCTGAGGAGGAGACTGATAAAGGGGCGTTGGTGAGCACCTGGCACCCAGCCAGGGTCAGCCCACCAAAAAGTGAGAAATACCAGATATTTATTTCAATCCTTCCAGGATCTTTTCCCTTTAGTGTTAAGAGTGCACCAAGAATAAAAGAAAAAGGATTGGATCTACATTGCTGTAACATCCCCCAGACGAACTTTAGAAGGTGGAAATCACCCAAGCCTCTCTTCAGTTTGCAGATTAACAGCATAGACAAGTTTAATAAATACAGTTAAATCATCTTACCAAAGCCAA
This sequence comes from Grantiella picta, assembly GCA_013397955.1. Classification (NCBI taxonomy): domain Eukaryota; kingdom Metazoa; phylum Chordata; class Aves; order Passeriformes; family Meliphagidae; genus Grantiella; species Grantiella picta. The sequence continues at coordinate 1,413,703 of VZRM01009103.1, read as the reverse complement.
TGATAATTTTAATGTCTGAGAAATGAAATTGGCTTGACGCATTATCTCAGAGCAGCTGCTTTCTGAGGCTGTTATTATTTAATTGGTTTCATATCAGCATGTTACTACAACCCCAGACATGTTGCCTCCAAATGGCCCTCAGGACCACGTGTGCAAGGGGACAAAGGCAATTCATCAGGTGGGGAAATGTTTCTGGGACACACTGCTCTGCTGGCTGGGAGTCACAGCCACCCTGAGGCTGGGGGTAGTGCAAAGCAAACATTCCATTTCAGTCCTGGGACAAAATATAAGCCAAAGACAGTGAAAAGATCTCACATGCTCTGACTGGATCTGGTCTATAGACTGCAAGATCTGTTCCTTATCTACCAGACAGAATACTGTTTTTATGCCTGATAGAGCTTCAGGCATTAATGCACAGCAATCATCAGTCATCACCATCAATCAGTCATTTAAATAGTGTACAAGAATTTGGTTAATACTTTTGTACTTGAGTGATTTTATTCATACACAAGTGCCCTTGCAATCAGATCTGAGGCATCTTTTGTGACAGCAAGTATGACACTTCTTTTCAGACAGATGTTCCATATTTAGAACAGAAGAAGTGGATTTCTCCGTCTGAGGGGAAAAGGAGCCATTTAATGGTTACATGAAAATATAATATCAAGTGGTGTTGTCATATCTTCATAAGACTCAGTGGAACAGCTGGAACTCAGAAGAAAGCTAACCATTCATCAAGAATTTCACTGAGAAACTGGAGAGAAGTAGTTTGAGACATCCACTCTTTCTTTACTATTCTGAATATTCAGTACTCCAGGGTTTTGTACTGCTCTGCTTCTCTCAGTGTAGGAAATTATTTGTACTTGTTGGAAGGTTTGCTCTTCCCTCTCAGCAGGAGCCAGGACAGCATCAAGACTAGAAGCAAGATAACTTTTCTATTATTTGTGCTTGAAAATGATTACCTGGGGTAAGCCAGAATTGCAAGGAAGGCTCCTTTCTAGTCAGTAGCCTTTACCTTAGAGGTGTTTGGTGCAGAGCTGGGCGGCTTGCTTGCCAGAATAAAAAATATCTTCCATGAGCAAATAGGAACAGATTTAACAGCCAAACATCAGCATGCCAACAAGAGATGTAGAAAATATCATGCTCCCTGCTTACTCGACCATGTCAAATGTCACCTCTGAATCTGAGGTCACTGATTCCTTTTCCATCAAGGGCCATCACAAGAGCCCATTCTAGAGGACAACTGCTGCAGATGCCAGGTGAAGGTGAGATCTCTACCTGTAGGCTGGAGTCAAACAGAAGTAGCATGAGAGCAGCTATCTATAAATACAGAGAGAGGATTTGGAACTTGCTGACTTTCAGTTTATTTTCAGGACTGTTATCCTACACAAAGATAAGACTTTGGGCTGTGCCTTTTTACACTTCTGGCTGTGCCAAAGGAGGAGAAGTGCTGATTTAGCCTTCTGCATCCAAAAAGCAGCTCTCAGTGTGGCCCAGGTGAGACCATGTCCAGAGACTCGGGCATTGTGACCTTCCTCCTCAAATCATTGGGGATGGCAGGAATATAATATATAGCAATATCTTAATTACATCCTATTCTAATTTACAGCAGAACTACCATATGTATGCACTCTTTTATGACTTTCAACTGTTCTTCAAAGCAGTTAGTGTTAAAACTCCTTTTAACCTTGTGTTTTTCCTCAGATAGGAAGCCGTGCAAAGATGAAGACACAGAACCAATGTTATGACTTGAAGATGAGGTTAGTTTCTGGTAGGCTGTTTTTGTCCCAGGATATTAGCAGTGTTGTAGGAAATATAGAAGGGGAAGGAGTGGATGCATTACCTGGGTCTTGTATGTTCATCAAAGAGCTGGAATTTCCCTCCCACCCTGTAGTTAAAGCAAGTTTCTGCAGCAGGGTCCTTGTCTTGCATCACATGCACACATCTTACCTCTTATCTGAGGGTGGAGAAGGGATCACAGCCACCATGAGCCATATGTTTCAAAATCTCATCATTCTGAGTGCAGTAAATTGTTTCTGTGGTTCATACTTTTGGGACAGAGAAGGGCTAAATGCAGAAGGTGTCCTTGGTAAACAGGGAAAGTAGAGAAGCCTGAGAAATTTTCTAAAGTAACATATAATTTGAAAAGCTTGATTTATATCAGCAAGTGAAGCTAGATTTGGGATATTGTCAGCCTTGTGTAGAAAGGTGTGGGAGATATTTTTAGCTTTTGAAAAAATTCAAAGGATGTAACTGAAATGCATGAAAACACAATTTTTGAATGTAAAGATTTTTGTACTTAACCTATTATTTTATCTTTATGCAGCAATATATTCTTTATGTACAGCATACCTACCTATCCATCCATTTATCTTTCTTACCTATCATATTAGATATTGAATTTTACAAGATTGTCATAAAGTACCAAGAAATTCCTAACCTGCATTTAATATTTTTGGGAAAAAGTAGAAATAGATACTGGAGCAAGTAATATCTTTTTAATGTTTTTATCCTACCTATCCATAAATAAAAATAGTAAGTTTTGCCAGCAGCCATTATTGTATCTTGTCCATATAATTAACTAGAGATTTGATATAATTTTGAGACTAAAATCAACTTGCTCACTATTATTTATTACTACTATTCATACCTCTATTATATTCATCTTCTAAGTTTTTGAGAACAGCAAGGGAAGTTCTGAATATCAGACTACAGAAATTGATTTCTGTTTATCTCTAAAAATGACAATAAAATGTACCATAATAAATTGCATATTTAGACTTGATATTTGAAACTTTGGATTGTTGTATGATTTTAATCCCCAACAAGATAACTTCAGAGTATTTTACAGTAGTTAGAAATACTGGTACAAGGGAAAAAGAGATGAAAAGTAGTCATTTTTCAAAATAACCTCCAGAAATACAAAAAGGAGGGTAGACCAGGTTCCAAAGATTTCTGCAGGAAAGAATTTATGAAAAAAAATTTTATAAATTATACTTTCTCAAATAACAGCTGAGTATATACAAGGATTTTGCTTTCCACCTGGAAAATAGCAAGCAAAAGACAGCTGGAAATGCACAGAACATTAGGACTTTGGAAAAAAATAACTCTCAAGAGATGATTCATGTCCTGTTCCTCCTGCAACGTCAGAGGAAGTGTGCCCACTCTTTTTATTATTTTTTTCAGACACAGGAAGCATACCCAAAACAAGCTGTGGAAAACAGTAGGAGAGATTTCAAGACCAAAATGTCCTCTGGTTATATGGGCAGAGTTCTAGTATTTTAAGAAAGAAAAAAAGAGCATTTTTACACCAGTAATGATAAATCTACCTAGTTTTAATCTTATTCACCGAGATTATAACATAAGTGAGCTAAAATACTTGGTGCCATTTGTTGTTACTTTTTCGGGCCACATCCTGCTGGTGTGGAGCTATTAAAAGTAATCCAGCTGAAAATCCACAACTTCTCTATGTGAGCACAAAAAAGTGAAAGGGCAGCCGTTGTGGGGAAAGAGAATATGATTTCTCATGAGGGAAGTGTAGAGATCAACTCACAGTTTTCACAATGAAGCTCTCTCCTTTGTGAACTGGCACAAGATGCACGAAGTAGAGTGACTTCTCAAGGCTTTCAGAATGTACCTAGGGCCTTAAACAAAACAAAATGAATTAATATTTCTACTATAAAGAAGGTCTTCAGCAAAACCAGCCTAAAGGTCAAAATCAGACCAAGCCACTGGAGAATCCACTTGTGTAAGAGCTCCAGGAATTTTGCTGCTCAGTTTGGTAACTTATTCTTTTTATTAGGTTTCTTTTGTAATTACTGCTTTAACTATTGGCCCTTTTTTTGTCTCAGATTAGATAACTTCTTGTCTAAAATATTTTTTCCCATAATGAACACAATTCCGAGTTCCTGACATCTGCCCTCACAGTTCTCACCTTGTATTTTGACTGCATCAGTGTGTATGAATGCCAAAAAGCCAGTGTTTTAAAACATAAGTTTGAAAGATCACCAATGGTACTTAGTTAAAGATAACCTACGGAATATCCTATGCAGTTAAGACTTCCATAGGACAAAGACCTTACATATTCACCTAGATTTGCATTTGATTTGAAATTCTATCTAAGTCCATGGGATACAAACCCAAGCTTGTGTATTCAGTTGTACCTGATTTAAATGAGCACATTTGAAATTTGAACATGTAGCTTGTTAGGATTTTGCATCAATATCTGTCTGAAAAGCTGGATTTGCTTTAATTTTGTAATAATATCATCCTGAACATCAGCTAACACTGGTGAACAATATTTAAAACTCATTTGTGGAGTTTTTACAAGGCAGGTAAATCTTTCAAACTAGAGGTGGAGTTCTCATAACTATAGGTCTACTCTGTGTCTAGCTAAGCCCACACCACATCAATCTGCTGCTGTCCTCATGGTTCATGAAACTGCTGTTTCTTCTTGGGTAAAACCAACACACAAAGGCCAACTTCACCTGTTGCTGCTGGGGAACACATATTTCTGATGTGTTAATGTGGAATCCATTGCTTGGATAAAGCATGGGACAGGGCTGCTGTAATGCACCACACTGGGCATGGGTGAAATAGTGCTGCAGTGCAGAAAACTGGGGCAGTGCTCCCCCGCCACGGGGGTGAGAGCTGCCCCAGAGCCGGAACACGCAGGATGGTTTCACCGTGGCCACGAGCTGTGGGACTGGTCAGACGCAGTCCTTGTAGAAACATCGCAGGTTTAGAAAGGCAGCTGTTTCGTTCCAGGTCTCCATGGTGCTTTTATTGTGGAAAACAGGGGAGGGATTGGGAGACTGAGGAGGGGGGTGGGAATACAAGGGACGGTGCAAGTTCCATTCGAGGCCGGAACCAAAGAGACCCATTCCAGAGCTTGCTGGGGTTTTTATCTCTAGGGAAGGGGGAATGGTCCTGACTCACATCCAGTCAGAAGGGGTCAGGGGGGCGGGGTCAGGGACAGGAAGGACACAGCAACAAATAGGATATTTCCTGTCCCAGCACATGCACCATCCTAGCAGAAGAGAAGGCACAGAAAGCCAGGAGTAGCCAGCTTTCTTTACACTACCAGCAGCATAATACGTATTTCAAAGTGCAAAAAGCCCTGAGGCACAGACTGTGTGGGAGCAGAGGGAGCCAGGAGTACCATGAAAAGGACAACTCTTGCAGGGTTCTATCTCTGCACTGCAGGAAGCTCTGGGAAGGTGCACCTCTGGATATTAGTGCCAGTCTCAGCAGGAGGTGGGTATGACCTGGAATACAGGTGCTGCAGCCAGTCATATGGTATGACTGTTATATTTGGACATCTCAAGAGCCAAACATTAACATTCCTTGGCTTGCAGACTGTGAGGGACAGTGCAGTGGCTGTTTCTGTCCGGAGAGAGGTCAGAGTGTTCCAATATCCTGCACCCAACAGCATCCAAAAAGTGAATGCTGAGAGAGGAATATGAAAAGGATACAGATATATGGTGGTATTTCACCAGCAGGTTCATCCATTTCACACTGATCCATGCTGCAGAGGTTTTCTGGGTAAGTACTCTGGTGGGTAAGATCAACCCCACTTCTCTGCAGTTCCCAGGTTGTCTTTGCACACTGCAGGTCTCCTGACCTATTTCATGCATTTATTTTAGGATGAGATGAATTGAGCCCTCACTGGCCTATTTCTCTCCATCAGTTGTGAAGGGAATTAAGACGATTGGCTCAGATGTCATTTGATAAGATGCCAGAATCCATTGTGGTTAATAACCCTACGGTTATGAGGTTATGTCTTTCTCAATTCAGGCAAAACTATAGTTTCCACAATTTCCATAGCAGAAAATTTCACAGTTTAATGAAAGACTGTGTAATAAGGGACTTCCTTTTACTTGTTTATCAATTTGCCTCAGGTAGAGGAGAACAGGAAGAAAATGAGATAATATTAAATGATAATGACTTCAGAATACCAATAATCAGCTCATCAAGGGTTTTAGTCATCCTAGAAAAAAAGTTTGACGTTTCTTGTAATAAGCCAGAGTCATATAAACTAAAGAGCCATAGGAGAGATTAAACTGAAAGATAAATGCTAATTGAATACTAAATATTGATGTTACTTTAATTACATACATTACTAACATGCAACAACTTATTTTTAACCATTCCCACCTAGGCAGAATGTCTGCTTCAAGGATTTCATCCTTAAATGCAACATAAAAATTTTTAAAATTTGAACCAGTGGGTCTCTTTATTTCTTGTCCCTTCCTTACTTACTTACGGAAGGAAAAAGATATTTTAATAAGTCTACAAACTCATAAACAAATACCCAAAGTAAATAGAGGTGGAAAAAAAAAAAAAAAAGAAAGTGCCAGTGTAATAGGATAAATATGACCAGTATGCTTCCACATCATCTTTGTTAGGTAATGATACCACATATTTGAATGGCTGTATAAAATGGATGAAACATGGGAGGAATTTAAGCATTGCCAGTAACTATGAGCAACCTGTACCCTAGTCAGGGAGCTATTTAATAGTGAGTGTGCGAAGAGCTGAAGTTGAGAGTTAGAAGAGTTAAGCTCCCCGTGTTTAATTTTTTTTTTTTGTCTCTGGATGGAAGAAGATGTTATTGCAGTGTTTTATTTCTTTTCACATATCCTATTCCATACGATTTATTTAGTTGAGTGCACCAATTGTCTTATTTAAACTGCATCATTTCAGTTTCTTGAGACATGGGCTGTTGCCATGTGAGTAAATATTAATATAGACTTAGGACAATGGCACAGCTGATGTTGCTCATAGAAATTTCATGTAAAATTCAACAAATTTTGTTCTATTTTGCACTGAAAATATAAATCAGTTTTTATCATAACAATATATTCTTAACCCATTTGGGTCATAGTAGGCTAATTATTTTACTAGGCAAACAAAATGTAGAGTGATAATAATAGCCTTCTATTGTGACATACTGCCAATCCTGTCATCTACAGTGAACATTACTTGCAAAAAAGCCTCTTTTCTTTTACTGTTTGTAGCAGCTTTTATCTCATGCTTTAACATGTGTCTTCTTTACCCAGCTTGCCAGCTGTCTGATCAATCTCAAGTGCTCACCCACTCCACTGTAGCCCTGGAACCAGCTGGGATAAATAACAACTGTTTGGGGACAATGGGAATTGCCTGTATGGTTTGTTCTTTGGTTTGTTCTTTAACGTCTTCATACCTGACAGCAAGCTCCCAGGTTTGTTGCCAGTATATCTACAAGGAAATTCCCACAAGCAAAGCTATCAGGGAGATGGTGTAAACTCTGGATATAGGATTGCTGATCTTGGAGAATGTCTTCCCTAAATATATCAAGGCCCACCTTAAATCTTACTATGTTCACAGCATTTCAAGCAGGTTTTTCCAGGCCCTCCTGTCTTTGCAATAACAAAAGCTTCTCATTTTCAGGCTAATATTAAAATCAGCCAATTAACACCCATTTGTTCTTCTGCTACACTGTTACTTTAAATCCTCACATCTCCTCCTGGGGAGAACTCTAATTGTTTTTGCTTTTTGTTCTCTTTTGCTGTGAAATTAATGCCTTCTGATCCAGGAGAAAACTGTCCTTGGTAAATACACTGAACTTATTTCTGTGAATGCAAAATATATCTGGAAATCACTGAATGCACTGGACAGCTGCTTCTGCAGCAGTGATGCACTGATAAACAGAGATTCATCCCATTACTGACTAAAGTGCAGACTCAGGCTGCAACTATGACACAGATTTAACAGTGCAGTGTCTCAATTCCTTGATTCAGTTGCTGACCAGACACAGATGACTGGTGGCATCTATGGTGCCTGAGGGAGGTGGGAATGGGAGGTACCTTTGCAGATTTCTGTGGCGTGACATGAAATGCATCTCGCATGGCACAGAGAGCTGCAAGGTCCTGGTCAGCACAAATAGAGTAGAGAGAGTTATTCAGTAAGCAGATAAAAGCACATATTTTAGGATAAGCTAATTGCTTTCTAATCTGTACTGCCTGATCTCCATACACGAGTTTACAGCCAGATGCCTAATCTTAAGCTGATAGCTTCTAATACTTCTAATTCAATGTGACTCTCTGTGATTTGAACCAACCTCTATGTACCAGGAGAGAAATTTATAAGCTTAGCCCTATGTTCTTAATTACATATCTACACTGAATTGCAAATGAGTTTTCTGGTTCTAAGCTTAATTACACTGCCTTTTCAGGAGAGGCTGCTTTCCCCCTTTGAAGGGTTTAGAAAGGCCACAGTGATACAAGTGAGCATCCTAAGGGATGAAATCAAGGTAGGAAATTCCATCTCTTCTACAATATGTTGCCTCCAACCCAAGATGCCATGTGTCTGTTTCCAAGAAACTGTCATTGCATAGGTATGTATGGAATGGGAGAAGATCCTGTGGTTCTGGAACCAAAGAGGTTTAAATTGTGCTTGGAGCCAGGTGGGAAGCAGGGTAGAATTTATACAGGTAAGAGGAACACATCTGGGAAACACAGGGTGAGGGGTTTTGGTTACAAGAGCTCGGACGAGAAGGGTATCAGCATACTATGGGTAATTGGGGCATGTAATTTAAAAGATAACATTTTTTTCAACCTCTTTTTATGATCCATTTTCAGTAGTAATTTTAAGTCAAAATTAACCACTATCTATCTACATAACTCAAGGTAGAATCCCAACAAGAAAAATAACACTTTTAATTTCTCACAACGTTTCAAGGGCATGGTTAAATTTATAGAGGTTTTAGTTAGACAATGTTGAGAATAGCAGTTTATTTTCTTTGCGTCTTTAGTGAATTTAAAGACTGAAAACTTGGTGGTCTCTAGCTGATTGCAACCAAACAACATCCCTCTTCTTGAGGAGCTGTGTTCTCCATACTCTCTATACTCACCTACTCCCTCACACACTGTGAAATTCTCTCCAGTCAGCTGGAGCATCTCTGTTCACATACAACCTACTTAAACTCATCAGTGAAATGTTCAGAACAGAGTAAATTTTTGGTTAATGCTTTCTAGTAGTGCTTAGACATTTATCTCACTTTCAAATCAGCAAGCTGCTCCAGATTTGATTATCAGCCTCCACATTCTTCTCTCAACAACTATTCATACTACTTTTTCTAATGCATATAGTCATGTAGGTCTGTAATAAAACCTGAGATGCTGCATATTTATTTCTATTTTTCATGGTTTATTATCCTGACATTTCAAATCGCTCTGCTTAAACTTTAATAAGGATTGTATGATGGAGAAATCAAACTTTTACATAAGAAATTGCTTCAATTAAATGTCAAAAGAGACATAAAAATTAGTTTGAAAGCTGCCTGTGCTTCTTTCTAAATACCCTGTGCAGAGGCTGACTCAGGAGGGAAAGTCCTGCTCAGCATCTGCTCCTTACATTTGAAAATTATTTTCTAACATGAATCTTTACTGCAGTATTACAGCATTTATTCTATGTTGAATTTGATTTGTAAGATCTACAAATTACTGTTCCCTTTTTTTTTCCAGTGTCACAGGTTATTTAAATACATAATAGAAGGAGTAAAATCAAGTCTTGTAGGGTGCCTCTGTAGATATAAAGGCTCTATCTGTTCCTTTTTTCCCTTTCTCTTTTGTAACACCATTCTTTTCCCCTTACATACCCTGTGATATATCCACATATAAACTGTCTGCCTCACTGTATAGCTATACGTAATATTTATTACCTGTGTAATCTTTTTCACTTCTGTGTGTTTGTTTTATTCTGCGTATTTGAACTCTTCATAAAATTATTCCTGCTACTACTATAGATTTCCTTTTACCATATTTCTATTCCCTATCAAACTTCTTTGATCTTCCATATTTTCACACATTTTTTTCATAAATTTATATCCTCTGGCTAATGGCTCCTTCCCTCACAACAGAGTACTCCTTTGACTGATTTCTTTCCCCTGAAGCTCACTCCCAGCATTTTTCTCCTTTTCCAACTCCTTTGTCCCTATTCACTGCTTAATCCCCTGATTCCCCACTTAAACTCACCACCACATATTCTTCAGTCTCTTGCTGTTTTACCACATCCCCTTCAGCAGACTGGTAATGCAATTTTAAGAGAAACTAAGAAACTTTAATACTGCTCTTATCCTTCTTGGATTTAGGCTTGTGGATAGAGCCAGAAGCAAGATGGGAAAGGGAGGGAAGGTGGGGATGGACGGGAGGGAAACAGCTGAGAAGAGACAGAAATGCAAACTTGATAGCACTTCACAGGCTGTTTATTTCCCAAAGACTGTCCGCTCAGCTGGGTGGCAGAGCAATGTGAGCCACCAGATGTGCCATTTTAACTCCAGTGTCAGCAAGAGCTGCTCAAGCAGCTTTTGGCCAGCAAATGAAGTGGGACATCATTGCCTTTCTCTGCAGCCAGGATGCACCCCAGTAACTCAGCAATGCAAGGAACTAGGAAACAGCAGGAGAAGCAAACAAAGAGTAGAACTATCTTTTGTGAGGACAAGAGCGTTGAGGAAAAATCTACAAAAGCCAATATGGTAGCAGAAATGTGGTTGACTGGCTTGCCTGGGGAAAGCTATGTATTTATTGAAGAGTAAAGGCAGGACCAGACTGCAGTGAGCTGAACTCTGCTGGCAGAGACTCCTTAACTCAGTCCAGTGCTGCATGGCCCTACTTCTGCAGTGCCCTAACTCCACTCACACACACAAAGACAAAAAGTCAGGACCAGCATCCCCACCTTCTTCCCCTTCTAAACTTGATTTTACCATGGGTATCACCTCAGGCATTCCTCACTCGTGTTCTAAAACACACATGGCATTGAATTGTAGATTTCCATTTATGAGTTTCAAGATCTTTAGCATGCACAAGTGGTATGGACATTTTCAAGAATCCGTAGTATGAAAAAAAGGTTTGTTGTATAAAATACTGTTCAGTACTGGCAGGAAGTTGGTCTCCCTGAGAACAAAGTGCATAGCAAGAAATGAAGAATACATTTGTTTCTTTTATGCTAGTGAGTAGCACAGATGAGAGTGTGGCCCAGAAAGAGGCTTAACCCCAGTGCAAGATACCAAGATTTAGGGATTACATTTATTTAGCAGAATTCAGACAGAGTGATTATTCACCTGTTATTCCTTTCAAAAAACTAGCCTGCTGTGTTATATGTGACACAATTAGCAAAACATTACTGCCAGTTTCAATGAATCCAGATATGTGCAATTTTCTTTAAAGTTTGATTAAAAAAATGATTGGAGGGCAAATGGAACAGCTTTTACTGAGACAGATAACAATGAGACATATTGGGCTCTTATTATCTGCCATTAACTTTGGCTTTCAGGTAGGAGAAAAGTACATTTGAGGAACCACTCCATGTCCTATTATAATAGATCCCAAAACATGCCAGTTGGTAAGAAGGTTGACTTTTTGTTTTATTTTACCTAATATTTTCACCGAAAAGAATGGAGCCCATGGAAAGCTGTGCCAAAAGATTTGTTTGTAGGTTCAGCTCAGGAGAAATCTCTGCATATTCCACCAAGGAGCATGTATTAGCACTACATGGAGCTGGAGTTAATGCTCTAATTTAGGGCTTGAAAGCTGGGTTCTGCTTTTGACATAAGACTGGGACACTTATAAAATCTTTGGCAAGTCTTACACAGCTTTAAATTCCTTGGCAACTGGGTACCTGCTTAGTAGTTCTGGGCCTTTGTTTGTTACTGCCTGATTTTCCAGGGTGAATTTGGAATGAAGTGTGAGTTTATCATTTTGTGGAGGACACTGATGGCCCAGCTGGTGTTGTGCACTGTGGATTAGATGCCCAGTTTCCCCTGTGGCAGTTTACATGATGCTTTAAGGCGACCAGCAAACTATTACCATTTCCAGGTGGTTTTCAAGGCTCTCTTTCTTTCTCAAATATAAGAACCTGAGCCTGTTGGAAGGAGCTTGTCAGGAACAAAGAAATTCTGCCTCTTAAAGAAACCAGCTTCTGGTGAGCAGCCATGCTGAACTTCTGCTGAACTTGGACCTTGAGGATGGAATCTCTGTCTCCCTGGTATTTCACAAGAGCTTGTTTCCCTCAGCTCTGGGCTGACCCAACCTTACAACATGAAAAGTGCACCAGCCTGGGGCTCCACACACCAGGAAATATCTATCCCTGCTCTAGATCCTGTCACAACAGAAATCATAGGAAATGTGCCTTGTGAGCTGTGATGTGATCTCTCCCTGGAGTGCTAAAAGCCTTTTGATTCCCTGCAGAATTCTTGGAGGTGAGGATGCCAAAAATTCTAGACAACTGGTTCTCCATTTCACTCCTGTTTTGTGAGAACACTTACTTGTCTCTTTCTACTTTCAAAACTCAGCTTTATATTTTTCCTTCCATTTACTGACTGTACAGTACTTTCTGCTTAATTGAAAGCTTTTGTAGCTGATTGAGTAAAGCTCTGTATTGGTGATAGGCCTGCAGGGTTAAGAACATTTTCCTCAGGGAAGAACTTAATAGTATTTCCTGCTGCAAGAGAACTTGAAATCGTCTTTAGGAAATTAAAACAATTTATTTTGTGGCACTGCAAAATCTGTTGTCTGAGGACAGTCAAGAGCCACAAAGAGAACAACTTGCCTCTATCTAAAGTCTCAGCCCTTATCCTGGAAAACAAATCAATCCCATTATTCCCCTGACCCATTAAAGAGACTACCCTCAGTCTCTATCAGCTTCTTCTGAGCTGCTTAGAACAAGGTTTTGCCTCTGTTTGGTTTTCCGCTACAGTTTTAAGTATAAAAAATAGTATGCAGATTCCCCACAGAAATCTGGAGGGTTTTAGCAAAGTGCTACAAGAAGAGTGAGACAGATGTGTGTCAATTTCCATGGAGTGTTCCAGCTTTCACCTGCTGAGTCCAGCAGCTATTGATAATAGCAAAGAACTTGTTCAAGAAGAAGAGTCTGCTGCAGATAGTGTGTCTTCCAGACAGGATTAGGAATGGAAGATTATTGATGCACAAGGTTACAAGGAAAGACGTATTTTTGGTTTCACAGCAGCTAATTTCACCACTCTGCACCTATGGCTCTGTCCACACCCACCTGCATTTGAGATTTCAATTTTATTTACGTTACCCTTGCTATCTTCCTACAGGTAAAGATCCATAAGAAAATCATAGGAAAAAAAAGACTGGAGAAAACCACATTCCCCTGCAGGTCAAACTCATTGCCTGACTTCTGGGTCAGAAATTTTGTCTTCTACATAGCTGGTTCACTATCACTTATCCACTTATCTCACCATTTCCATGCCTAGCGATCATTTTTAAAGCTACCTGCTTTTTGTTGAAATAGCCAGCAGTGGTAGAGCCACTGGGCTTTGATTTCCTCTTGCAGGGAAGGCTCAGGTCTCAGTTGCCACCTTTGATGTTTCCTGTACTACTAATGACTACTGTGGAGCTCCTCTCTGTGGGAGCTATAACACAGAGAACCATTCACTACTGCTGTGAGGCACATTTAGTAGAGTTCCTTGAGTATATATATCTCTCACTGAAAGAGTAGGCTCACATAAAGCAAGGCACTTAATTCTACACAGATTTCAGAAAACATTTTCTATTAACCTGCGTAAAAAAATGCATCTGAAAAAGCCCCTGGTTTAAAGAGGGAAAGTAGCAGGAGCCATTTGGTGTACCAGCTTACTTCCAAGAGAGACAGTAAGTATTGCAGGACTATTCTCTGAGATTTATACGTAAATAAGAACAAGTGAAGACACCTGTTATAGCATCCAATCCAGATTCATAATCTCAATAATCAGTTGTGAAAGCTTGTTTGAAACATTTCCTTTCTGTACAGGTAATCTTAATAGTTATCAAATTTTTGTAAACTCCTACTGTTGAGAAAAACTTACAAGATTACTATGACAAAACCACCAGCAACTCCAGGTTGGAGCACATCCATCTTTAAATTCATTACAAAGCCAAAAGTTTTACTTCCTGGAAAAACCTGCACTCTCACTGAAATCCTTTTTAATGTCAGAATAGTCCTAGAGGTGCTGAGTAGTCACAAAGCAGCAAGAACTAGACATTCCTTTCACGAGATTTTGGAGCTGGATTTAGGTGCCCAACTGTAGACACATGTGACAGCTTTAACCATCACTTCAAACTGGTTATTTTAGACCTATCATCTCTCTTGGATACTGTAGACCATGTGGTTCTGCTGACACATTGTGAGAATGTTCTTGAAATAGATAGATACACTCTTAAATCATTATTTTGCTTTCATTCCATATGGTCTAGGTGCCCTTGACATAATTTAAAAATACAGTGCAGCAGCACAATTTAAGATAAACCACTACCAATAAGCCAAGCAATTTAAAATCTCAAATCCCCTTCACCTTCGAACAAATCCCCCCCAACTTACCATTCCTTTCAACCTTCCTGGAGGAAAAAAATTAAATAAAAAAATGAACTCAGCCACCATTTTTTACCTTTAAAAATAATTTGAAACTATACTGGCATTCAGTAGTAAAACAGTTGCTGAGATGCTGGATCTATAGCATCACAGTATCATAGCAAATAAGTAGCAGAGACCACAATCCTTCAAATGCAGATGATGGATTAAAGATATAATTTTGGACAAATACACAGTTATGCCATTCTGGTGTGTTGTCTGTTCCTTCTGCCTCACAGTTCCCCTCTTCAATTCCCTCTGCAAGGGGGGTATATATAGCAATTCTTAAATCCCAGAATCATTCCCACTCAAAGTTCTCTAGGAAGCTACTTTGCAATTTTTTTAAGATCTTCAGCTGTAGGTGAATTGTGTCCTTACCAAAAGTCACCTGAGCTGTAAGATTCTGTGCAGAGGATGGGCTCAGACCGAGCCCTTCATGGGGAGTTACACACTGCAGCGCTGCATCCCCCCGACAGCAGCTCTACATCACTGCTCCAAATGACCAAACTGCAGCACTCAATCTGTGAGCGTTTTACACTTACTTTTCTTGGGTGCAAACAGCAAAGAATTGGGCCTTCCATCACTTCCAGTTTTTATAAGGCTTCGGCAAACCGGGCAACATTTTGCCCCTTGTTTCACCCCTGAAGCTCCATCCCTGCCACAGGCTCACAGCGGGGTAACTGAGCACAGCGCCTGGCAGAAAGCCCAGAATTTGACCCAGCAGGTTTATGGCGTATGGAGATGATATTAACACACATCATGAGCCAAACCTGCACTCTGGCTGCTTAATAAAAACCCTACCACCTCCATCGTGTTTAACCTCTTATACTCACAAGAAAGCAGGACCAAACTGATCACTAAGAATAAGTTAACCTGGAAAACGTACCATTTATCAGCCACAAGAGTTTGCATTTTGTAACCTTTTTTCACTCTTAATAGCTTTTTGAGTAACAGGACCTAAACAGTGACAGGTCGATTAGCAACATTTCACTAAACATTTAGAGTGTTTATTAAATTTACCATGTGATTGCAGATGCACTTGAAAAAGGTAATCACAGAGTGAAATTTTCACTCTAAGTTAATACAAGGAGTTTACTTAACTATAGACACCTTGGTAAACAACCGGTTTTCAGTGTCATGACTAACATATTTTTTCTGCAGAGCAATATTTACGAACTGATCTTTCTTTCCTAGCCTAAAACACTAAAATAAAATAAGATAAAATTTTAAAGGCACTTCATTCAGATCAAAAGAAAATATTTCACTTTTCTTGGGACTTCTTAGTTGTTCCTGTCATTATGCCTAAGCATTTTAGAAAATAACATCAAGACCTTTTGAGACACAGAATGATTTCAGGCAATGTAAAAGATGGAAAAGGTCATTCATTAAATGAGTGGTCAGTATGCAATGGCAGAATGGTCACAATTCATTTTCTTGCCTGTATTGAGCTAGTTGTAATTACACATATAATAATAAATGAAGTGAAACCAACTTACCATACACTGAATTGATCCCTGACTTTATCTATACTACCCTGCCAAGCCCCTTACTGCTACTGCTTCAGCCAGGTTACAGTACATGACTAAGAGCTGAACACAACAGCACTAGTGCTGGGCTGAATTAACATCAATTAGCATTTAAATTGCATGTTTAAATGACTGCATTAATGGGTGCATGCAATTTATAATTCTCTCCCCTCCACCTCCAGTCTTATCTAGTGAAGAGATTTGTCAGACAGCTGGTATCAATCTGCCTAATCTCAGACTTAGAATGACTGCTTGCCTGCATACATTTAGCTGGCACGCTCTGATTAAAGGAAAATTCTCCTAGGTTGGCTTTAAATTTACAGTGTGGTGTGACATACATCTTATCATCTGCATCTGATTTTACAGCCAGCTTTCAGGGGCCAAATATTACCTGATTTACAACCACTTCCCAGTGCCTTCTGATGTGCTGCACTTCATGTTAGGCTGGAGCAAGTCTGGCCCTGTGTTTCACTCTCTATCCATAAAGACATTGATAAATTACTAGCTGTGCCATAACATCTCTCCCTTCCCATGGGGTGAAGCTCTGAATATCAAACCATGGCTCTTCAAGGGTGGTAAGGCTAAAGAACAAGTGAAAATTGCCTACCACTTGCTGCTAGTGCCATGGACAAGTTCATTCTGCACACCAAAAGTTCTAGTGAGGGATATTCAGGAGGCTTAAATTATACGGAATTCCTGCTCTCTGAAATGAATTTGTAATATCCCCTTATTATGAGAAATAGCTAGTGTGATTTATGGCACCTATTATAATCATTATTATTATTTTAGTATATCAATATATTACTATTTTATGGGGAAAAAATAAATCTGTACAACCTCAGGTAATGAAACAAAGCAGATGTTGGGGTAAAACAAAAATTACTTCAAAAGATTTTTCTGTTTTGTCTGTCAGATCTGACTACAAGGCCAAAATCACATTAGTACCACCACAAAGATGATGAGCTTGAGAGCTCAACTGGAGGCTCATCTCCAGTTCATTTATGCCCCGTATACCTTCCCACAGCTCAGGTAGCACACCAAGCTTGCCCTCCAGAGATGCCCAGAGACAGACTGGAGGGTGTCTGCAGGATTTCTGCATGGCAATTCTGGGAATCAAAGACTACAATAAAGGCTAGACCAAAATAGGATTACCTCCAAGTAAGGCTATAAATATCAGACATAAGAATCAGTTGCATAAAGATATGGGTCCAGCTCTGGACCATATCAATGCTAAAAATGAAACACCAATACCATATCAGAATAAAATTTGAAAAGCAACTTTCCACATCCACAGTGATATATAAAACATCAGAAACAGTAAAAGCGATTTCAGACAGATTTTATGGGAATCATCTAAACAACAGTTAGCTAAGAAACACCACTTACCACAAGAAATGGGGAGTAGGTAGAGACTTGTAGATGTAGTACAGCAGCAATTGTGTGATAATTTCATATTGGTCTGATATCTGTCCTCAAAGATGTTATGCTATTCTTTAAATATTTCATGTCTATGTACTGTCTTGAGATTTATTATTTATGCAATAGATGAAAGATCCTAAATTTTTGCTTGAATAACATACTACTATGGCAAAACGACTCATCAAGGTTAACCATTCTTCTTGCTTACTACCTTCAAAAATTACATCCTCAAGAGGGATTGCACAACAGGTCAGATAGTGTGGGCAAATTTAATTAACTAAATGTCAGAGTCCACAGTTGTTACAGATGACATAAAGAGAAAAAAGAGATAGGGCATAACCTTGAGGTACTTGTTATTGCTGCCAAATGCTTTAAAGGATTGTTCACTTGGACATGAAGCCTTCGGTCTGTGGCACGAGTAATATATGTGTGGTTCACATTGTGTCACTCAAAATAAAATTCCAATATGATGTTTCTCACCCTCATTGAAGAATGTCCAGGGTGTAAGGGAATAAAATACAAAGGCTTCTGCCAGAGCAGATCTGACACCCACACACTTGTTAGACAGGAGAGATCTGGACCCAGCGCTGCTCTTTAATTGCAACCACAGCAGGGAAGCCCAAGATTTCCCCAGCTCAGACTTACGCTGGCAAATGGCCAGTGACCTTGGGTTGGCCACATGTTTGTATCAAATGGTGCATCTGAAGCTGTCCTCTGCCTCACATCCAAGCAGGGTGGCTGGGAGCTGGGTGCTGGGTTGCTGAGATCTGGCTGCCCCAGCCAGGAGGAGCTGGGCAGCAGGACCCCAGGCATTGTCTGGAAGAATTTTTTTTAAGTCACAGCAGCAGTAACTTTACAAAAATAGCTGTATAGTCTAAATACTGAACAAATTTATCATTCACTGTTCCATCTATACTGGTTTTGGGGAAGAAAATTTACTGGAAAGTATTTGTCCATTTTTTTTAAATCCAAAAAGAGTGATTAAAAATCTGCCACTGACTGAGCTCTCATATCCTGCAGCTATTTTTACAGGCCAGTGATAGTTTAAGGTGTGAGAATCAAGTTTAGTCCCTTGATTTGGAAGAGACAAATGAGAAAACTAACTTCAGGCTTTCCTAATTTCAGCAAGAGGAGTCATTCCTGGTCCCTCCTGGGAGCCCTTGTTGCTCATCCACTGCCATTCCATGGAAAGGGACAGAACAAGCGTAGAACTTGCTTTCCTCCCTCAGTGCACACCCAAGGGATGCAAAGATTACACAGGACTGCCAGATAAAGGAGTAAAACCTACTGTCCCCATGACATCATTCAATGACTGAAAGACTGAAATGACCCAATGACTTGGCATTGTGAAGAAGAAACTTATATTAAAATTCCCAACAAACTTGTTACAGTGCACCCATACTCATTTAAAATGTCTGGGAATGGCAGAAGGAAGCAGCAAGAAGATTACAGAGTTAATAACTTTCAGAAGCAGAATAAGAAATGAATGAGAAGTCGCATAGAGAAATAAACATTCAACAGAACTTTTAAAGAGATCTGCAATATACTAACCATCTCACAATAAACCCAAGGATAAAATGGAGGAAGGAAAGGGAAATTAGATACAGCAGCTTATAGGAATAATTCTGCCCTAGCAAAATTGTTGTAATGCTTATAAATAAGACAAATATATAAATTATCTAGTTTCAGCTATCATAAATAAACAGGAAAACACCCTTCAGGCTATTAGTTTTTGGAACTGCAACATAAAACAATTTTGTTTTCTTTAAAGAGACTATCAGATATTTATAGAATAACATAGTGATTACAAGATAGCAATTATTAAGGCTTAGCAGACACTACTCTATATTTGATACTTCACTAAGATGCAATGGGGTGGAGGGATTTTTATTATTATTTGTTGAGAAGTCCACAGAGCCATCTCTAAGTATTTATGGAGAATATAGGTGTTCTTCCTAGGCAGAAACAACCTTCAAAATTTTCCAGGCAGCCTTGCAATGAGAGAAATTTTCCCATGCTGTAATCACTGTTGAGAAATTGCTCTTTCTAGACATCCTTTCTTAGCCTTTGTTCTGATAGGAATGAGCTAAAATAAAAGCACAAGAAATGAATGCGCACAAAGAGAATTTGTTGTTTGATTCACATTCCACAAAGAGTGTTAATGCCTTCAGAGGTGTCAAATCATAAAGGCTATACTGCACAGAAGCACTGTGTGAAAGAAGAGATGAACATTGTTAGAATTTAGAAATAATAAAATAACATGGTTGGCTGGTACAAGTGACACTTGTGATTTACACCAGCTTAGCATCTCTCATTGCTGCTGCTTTGATATGTATCTTGAAAAACACTCTGGTTAAGAAGCTTTTTAAGACAATTTTTATGAATACATACCTTGCTTTAAGTATTGAGTTCTCATATAGTTGACCAATAGGTTTTCCAAAAAAACCTTTTCCTGAGAAATGTGGGCTATATATTAATGAGGTGACTCAGTTACTGCAGAACTTGTTCTCCAGTGGCTCCCTGGTCGTTTTTTCTCCCCAGCATCTTTTCTTCTTCCCTGACTTCTGCTATTCTCTTTCATTTCACCTAGAAAGACAGAAATGAACAAAGGGAGGACCTTTACCCCCATCTGGCTCACCTGTATTTAAAGTATCCTGCTGCATTGGAGGGGGGATACTGGAAGCACTTGACTCTACAAGGGTGTGGTTGTTAGAGTAGTACTGCACAAAAATACAGTCCTTTTGTCATGAAACTTTCCTTTCGTCAAATATTCTTAGAGGTAATTGTAAAAGATCAGAACGTTGCCCCTCTTCCTGCTCAGAAATTCTTTTGATTGCTGTCAGCTTGAGGTGCCAACCGTCACACAATGATGAGATAACAGAGGTGAAACTACAGTGTTGGTGTGCAGGGAAATACTTTTTGCCAGCTGCCAGAGTGGTTTTGAGCAGGGCAGGATGCAGCCTGAGCACACAGCAGAGGGGCTGTTTGGGGGAAGGGTCATTTGACTGGACAAAAATCACACCAACACCATGCTAAAATTTCAGATGGGCAGTCAGTTTCAGCTGCCCAGGCACATCACCTGGCACGTTTTAATCTATCACACCCGAGGCCTCTTAGATCCTGTTCCCTGTGGTACCCTTGTGAGTGACACTCTGACCCTTGTGACAAACCATCATTTTACATTGCTGTGTCCAAGCAGCCTTGTTTTGAAGGGTTTTTTGAGGTTTTTTTTTTTTTTCCCCCAATCAAAACAGCTCCAGCTGGGATCGCAGCACAGCAGAGTTATGCCACTCTGAGCTTGCTGAGAATGAAGGTGAGGAGAGAGCTCACTGCCTTGTTGGACATCCCATCAGCCTGGGGTAATTCAAGAGAAGATTCCAGGTGAGCCTGTCTGGAATTCTCTCACCAAACCAAAACACAGCCAATGCTTGATGAACATTCCCAGTAAGGAATGCATCCATCCTCTCCTGGATGGAGAAAAAGAAAATACCCATATCCTGACTCTCTGCCACAGAACCCTTCATCCCAGCCATGTGGGTTAGGGGGTAAGCCTGGTGAACAGTGCTGCAAATGGATTTTAAGACGACATTCTAAATGTAGCAAAAAGTCTAATTAGGATAGAACCTCAAGTCTGAAAGGGCTGAGTACTGAGCACCTTCATTACCCACAAAGTCATATAAAACAGAATAGACAATTAACCTGCAGTCACTGATTGGCAGGGGCAAGCACTTAAGCACTCTCACAGACACTGTTCATCCTCTTTTCAAGAGAAAAATAAGAAGTCAACCATTAAAACAAGACATACATGGTGCATTTAACAGGAAAAATCAGCTTTCATTGAACTTGGATATGGCAATCTCATTTCTTACAATGCTTCTCTGTACAAAGACAAAATCATTCACTACTGTGTCGTGAATCTTCAAAGTATAATATTAATAAAAAAACTCTTCCTATTACTGCATATTGAAAAAGAGAAAATTCCTGAAAGATAAAAGGAAGGAAGGAAGACTGAGTTAGGAAGGTAGGGGTGGTTTTGATAGCTCAAACACAGTACATTCAAACAGACTTTATTTCCATTGACATTTTTCTATTAATTCAAGTACCTGAAAATAAAATGTTTTATTTCTTTTTTTATGCATCTCTGCTGTTGGAATCAACCCTTCAAGGGGCAAAGAGACTGATGGATATTCCAGCATGCACTCAAAGCCAATTGGGCTACTTACACCTTCAGATCAGCTTCAAATCAAATTGTAGCAGGCAAGCAATTTCTCACTCCTAAGTGCTTATATGGTTCTGTTGTTTAGATCTCGTGAGATCTAAAGCCATCACTTCAGGCTCACTGGTAAGAGCTACGTCAAATTATTTTGTAACAATTTGAGTTCTTATATATCTATTATTTACCACTTCAGTGATTTAAAACACAGTGGAAATTTCTGTGGGTTTTGCTGTTGAACTGAACTAGATTGGCTGGAGAAGGGGGAAGAGAATGATGTGAGCAAACAGTGCCACTATACTAGTTAAATGAGGCTTCTGATTATTTTTGTGTTGGACAAGTCTGCCACAACAGGTATTACTCTTAGTGAGCTTTGCAATATTGGCACATGCTGCTTCAATTATTTTTTCCTCTTAATCCTTCTCCTATATAGTAATCTTTTTTCTATATATTCCTTCTATTTTTTGTGATTTCCTGTTCTGCAATACTTTCAAAGGACAAGTAATACATTGCAAAAGTAAAAATTCGAACCCTTTCCCGAAAGAACTGTGCAAGTTAGAGGAAGAGTTGGATCATGCAGTCCTCTCAGCCTCTGCCCTGTACAAGATTTTCCTTCACAGTAGCCCAGTTGAGTTTTAGACATCTCAAAAGATGGAGCTTCCCCCTTCTCTTCTACCATAACCTCATATTCTGCACTGAATGGATGTTGTCTCAAAAAGCTGGTCAGAGTGTTAACCTGAATTTTTATGGAATATAACCACCTTTCCATTACAGCTGTGCATAACCTCAGGATAGTCTGAGAGCAATCAGTGACTATTACATATAAATACCACTTTGTAAGAAGTGGTGCATATGCTGTTAAAGCACATAATTGGTGCCCTGCAATGCCCTTACCTTGCACCCAGGTGTATTCCTGGAGAGGCTGTAATAAGGCACTTCAGGAGGTGTTCACACCATCCAACTTCAGCTGGCTTGTGGTCAATGGCAAAAGGGAGCCCCTAACTCTAGGGCTTCAGATTGCTCTCTGGAGATGAATCCTCTTTCCATGAACTCTGTGAGGTGTTTAGGTGCTCCATTTCAGGGCTTCAATTAGATGCCTATGGTTTGAAGTTATGAGTACCCTGCTTTGTGACTTTACAATCTTAGGTCTCGGCTGGCTATGCAATATATTGTACTACTTGACAAATTTGGGCTTACCAGATGGTAATTACCAAGCTCTCTTCCTTTGTTTTCAGACGTGCTCACCAAAATTGTACTTTTATAACAAAGGGCTGGCACTTTTTTCATGTGAGCAGAATTGCCTTTCCCTATTGCTTTATCTCTGTCCTTCATACTTCTGCTGTATTTTTCAGCCTGTAGGAATTGTTTCTATTTCCACTCAGTCTGATGTTTGTTCAGTTTGCATAACTTCTTCATTCTCAACCTGAAACCAACAGTGCTATGATCGATGGGATTTGAGAAAAGTCAAAAAAACAAGTATTTCTTAACCTGACAGAATATTAATATTCTGTATCAATAAGAATATCATATATCATAAAATACTTTTTTTCTTCTCATGTAATTGTCATAAGAAGGCAATATTCTATGCTTAAACACATTTATCGCCGCTGTTACTTTCCCTTCACTGTTAAATACTTTTATTACATTGGCTAACTAAAAACTTATGATTTGTTACAGATCTTCCAGAGCTGCTGACAGAGCTAATTGCTAAATTGCCACTGAACGTACTCTGGTAACTTTATTACTAGCTGTGATGACACCTCCAATCCTTTTGCCCAGAAGCTTTATAAGATTCTAACATTTATTAAATTTGACCAAACAAATTGACCATCCTGCTTTGTGTGAGAATAAGATTTAGTAATTTGACTGTATCTTTTACCTGGGAAATTTCAACCCAGCACATCGATTTTCAAAGGTCACTTGCCTTGGTCTGTTTCATTTCACTTTCCTTATCCCAAACTGTTTGCTTTCCAGTAAATCATTCTTGCTTTTCAGTTCATTCCGGGGTGACAGGGCTCATTACCTCTCCAGAACTCAGGAGAAGAATACACTGCATGACCAGTGTCATGTAGTGATCCAGAATCACTAATGATATCCACCAGTATTTCCACATGCAATAGAGGATCTTAACGAAAAAGAGCATTACTGAAGGCCACCTGCATTCTTCACTGCTGGTCCTGTGCAGTCAGAAATAATGTTTGTGATGCAGACACAGGCAGAAACCCAGCTGAGCAAAAGATGGGCTCCAAATAACTAATTATTTAGCTCCAGATGAAAGAATAAATTGAGAATTTATATGGGCGCATTGCCTAAAATGACATTACTTTTTAAAGGCTAGGTTACACACTTTCTTTCTCTTCTGTAAAGTTACATTTGCCTGGCTTCTTCCCCCACTTTCTGCTTATTCCTAAGCTCTTCAAGTGATATTAAGTTTGTTATGTCAGCATGTTAGTCAATCCTATTGCAGCTTTTATCAAACTGGCAGACTGTGGCTCTGTGGTGTTTTTATGACATGGTTGCTCTGACAGATTGCTCCCACATGACACTGGGAAATACAGTGGCTCAAAGGAGCGGCTGGGAGCACACACTGTCAGCCAGCTGCTTTGATGGATTAGGAGCTCTCCCAGAGCCTATCATAGGGAGAGGTTATAATGCTGCCTTCCAAACACCTTGCTTGCATCACACCTGTGCTGAGAGACTGCAAATTGTAGCCATACCAAGAGAAAGTTAGGAAAAGCATAAACCCCAGGTTTCTCTCTGTCTCAGTGTCTAATACATGCACATATAGGAAGTTTTGTGATCAGTACTCCCCTAGTCCATTACCCTGTCTTTTGATAACAAACATTGGATGTTCCAGAAGACATGCACGAGATGGTCCCAAAATAATGGGTCTTTAAAATCACTGGGGTAAGTTTATTGCAGCCCTCACTGTCTAAAGGCAGGTTTATGCCTAGAAGTGAGATTGCAATCAATGAAATCCTCTGTTAAAGTTTACTATTCTTCTTATTGTAGATCTTGGTCATTGTGTTAGCTATCGAAAAGGTGTATTTAGGAGTTCTGCTAAAATCCAAAGTGTCAGTAGTAGCATGAAGTAATTAGATCAATGACTGCTCCTTGTGTGAATAAAAACCAATTTTTTCCATTTAGCCACTTTGAGATTGCCAGTTTCTAAGCTTGTTGTGTGCTTTTCTTACCATGGATTACTCGCTTGGGTAAAAACAAACTAATGGTTTGCTTCTTCTAAACTCCTTGTTATCATTAAAAATTTTTGACATGAGGTTTCTTATTCCCTTCCTTCAAAATGAAACAAAGTTCAGCCTTCTCCTTCCCTCTTTTTGTCCCTGTACATGTCTATATTTTTTCCCATTGCATGTTTTCACATTCCTTGTTTGCTGCCAGTGATTTTTGCAGCCTTTGACCATAATTCATACTCATACTGAAGGTCATGAATCTCCATATAGACACATATAACACATATTTAGACAGTGTCCTTACTCATAGAGGAACAAGCTGTACTGCTTCCAATAAAAGGATGTAGCAGAATGGGAAGGTGCAAGTAGGAGAGGGAATGAAACCAAGTGAGCTTTTGTAGTGATCAGAGATCAAATGAGCAATAAAAGTTTCCAAACTTGCTAGAGGCTGCAGGAAGCCCAGCTGCCTCCTCACAGGTTACATCCACCTTGCTAACTGTCCATTATTAGCAATCCCCAAAGGGTGATTTGTATTGTGGTTAAGTTCCACCCCAGTGAAATTTAGTATTAAATGTGCAGGGAATTCTAAAAAGAAATATAAGTTCTCTGTTTTTTCTTTTCTCACCCAAATTCCTTATTTTTTTTTTTACATTCACGCTACATTTACACAGTGCTTGATGCCTCAGAGTTCAACATGAACATTTGGCTTGTGGGAAAAATTATCTCTGCATTTCAGGTAGCTATTAACATCAATAGTATATTTGTATATGTTACTGTTTAATCAGCTTTACCACGCAAAAACAGGCTATCATTTACATTACCTTCACTTCAGAACCAAAATCTTTATTATTCACAAACTCAGTCAGGGTAATACAGAGCATATTGCATTTTTCAAATAAAGAACCCATCCATTAACAAGTTGCTCCATTAATGATTAAAGATTAGTTAGCATGTCTAACACATTGCTGCATTTATTTGCTAGAATTGAAACAATTACGATGAATAATTTCAAGATTTTATTCTCCTTCATATTCTTATATGTACGCATAGCATCCATGATAAATTTTCTATCATATTGAAAGGGTAATTTGAAGGTTTGACATGATCCCTGGGTGAAAATGTCCTGTATTAAACTTTCTGAAATCAGTTTGATGACATTGAAAGAACTTTCATTCTTAATACAGGAACTTCTGCTGTTAAATGCACACCAGAAGATGTCAAACATTTATTTCTAATTATTTGTCCAAAGCACTTTATTAACCATTCCAAAGATAGAATTATGTACACATTGGTGACCACTTTAAAGTATTTAGGCTTCTCTAATTGTAACCTGAAAATGTGGCTCAGAAATTTTTGTTGTCGTTGTTTCCTTCTTCTCCCTCCTCAATGTCTATCATGGCAAATGCTAGGAAAAGAGATAAAAAAGCAGGTTTCCCATTATAGGACTTATGGCTTTGGGACTGCAAGGTGCACCAAGAGATAAGAATTCAGAATTTAAAAAGAGCATGATAAGGCTCTCTAAGACCATTTCACTCTCTGAAACTACCTGTTCCAAGAGACCTTTTCTGGGTGTGCATTTTATTTATCAGAGAGCTGTGGTCAGTGAAACAGTGGCAATTGGCTACTGCAACTAGACTGGAACCAGCAAATAATACATCTGCAAAGAGCTGTTCACTGTGAGTCAAACTCCGGTGAACAAACTCTTATAAGTACTTGCGGTGGTTTTGATTGGCCTAAAACATCTGTAAAGTATTTTTAACATCTAGGAGAAATTTGGACCCCTCAGAAGCTGTTGTGGTAGGCCTGGAGAGGTGTCTGAGGGGTAGGGAGTGGCACAAAGATGCTCCTGTGTGTCCAGAGTGTAAGTTCTGGAAGTTTTTACATCAAGTCCAGCAGAGCCAATCTCTGATGGCTCTGAAGGTGATGGACATGCTGCCGGCCAAGTTTGGGCCAACTGGAGGTGTTGGTTACGCCTCTGTGAAAACATATTTAAGAAGAAATCAAAACAAAGCAGGCACACACTTCTTTCACTTCTTTGTAGTTGGAAGAGGAGGAGGTAGAGGTGAAAATATGTGAGGGAGAACAGCATGGAGATGTCAAGGTCAGTGAAGAAGGTGGGGGA
>VZRM01009103.1:1324764-1386774 GCA_013397955.1 Grantiella picta | reverse complement strand
CTCTCGTGGGGAAGACTCCTGGATAAGTAGAGAAACCCCTCTCCCTGATTGGACTGACCAGAAAACCCCTCAACCTGCCCCCGTCTGTGTTGCTAGTTTGGAAAGAAGGAAGGGTCGGATGGGCGCAGAGACTGATTCTTAAGAGCGTGGGGGTAAGAAGAGAAAAACTGTCTGGAGAAAGAAAGAAACAAGTAGAGATAAAGAGTATTTGTAGTAGAATAATTGTAGTGATGAATAGATTCATGAATCTGCTCTGTGGACTGAAAAAGACCCCACACTCTGCCCCCTACCCAGGCTTGTTTATTATAAAGGAAGAAAGAGGGTGAATACTATAAGTTCATAAGAGGGAGGGGGGGAGTGAACAAAAAACTGTATGAAAAGTTTATTTTTGCCTTGCATTTATCCTCCAATTCTGTTAGGTAATTAAATTACTTTCTGCAACTGAAAAATGGAGCCTGTTTGCCCTTTTTTCTTTTTCTGTGTGTCCTCCTACCAACCAGTGTCCTATTTCATTTGACTCACAAGATTGATGTATATTTTTATAGTTTTGTTTCTGTAGCAAGAGAGAGCTGAAGTGTCAGCGTTTAGTCAGAGTCAAACCCTGACAGTAGTCCTCAAATATGTGGACTGTCAGAGGGAAGGAGAGAATGAGAGCTTTTTAGATAGCAGTGCTTTTCCAGAATTAGGAATGCATTGTGAAAGTTCAGCTCGACACCAAATTACTCGTATGCTAAGTGAAGGATAGTGTCACTACAGTGCACCATTTGTAAAATGTTTAAATATGGATCAGAGTATGAATGTAAAAACCATGTACAATCTAGGCTGTTTCCCACACATACACCAGAGCAAATAATGATGTGATTTGAGAGACATAATGACAATATTGTGCCTATAATGCATTTGCCCAAAGGTACACTTGTGAATATGTTTCCTATTCATTTCTGTTCTCTATTGCACATTTCCCTCAACTTAATTATTCCATTGATTGTAATTAAGCTCCCTCTAGGTCTGTGAGTGTGGAGTGCATTTTCAAAATAAATATGAGCAAGCTGACTTGCTTCTGAAGCTTTCTAATCTCCCTCAGTTCTATAAAATGCCTAACAGGCACTTTATATTGGAGAACACAAATGCATTTTAGAGACTTTCTATGACTTCATCCATTTCAAAAAGAGAGAGGGAAAATCTGCTGATTTACAAACAATTGAAATCAAACATATGGCAATTTTTAAATTTATTAGTCTTTTTATTTGTATAATATATGCACCTATTAAAATGTGAGCACTCCTACAGAGGTTAATGTTGCTTCTCAGTAATGGCTGAACAAACACACATTAAGAAACATTCCCTGCCCAAAAACAAGGCTTATGCATGAATGCCGTGGATGGGCCAAACAGAAGAGCAGAAAGTGTGATAGTAACTAGATAGTAGCAGAACTAACTCTGTAACTAGATATATTTATGGCATAAAACTGTAGTCTCAGTTTGCCACCTGTCTAACCATCTCAACATTGCAACCTATTTTCATAACCTGAAGAAAATCCTTGGATTCTGAAATGTTTATATAATATTGATCTGCCTCAACTGCACTGTAGTACCCAATATCTGTTTTTCCTCTCTCTCCCTCTCCCTACTTCCCCAAAGCCACAGTCTGTCCCACAAAAGTGATTGGTCTTGCAGTAGCTTTATAACATAAACAATAAATTATATGTGTGTTTATTTGCTAACGAGATGAAGGTGCTGTAAGAAGCTTGCATGTAGTCTATTTTCGTCTAGCTTAACTAATGACCACTGAGATTCTTTAATACCTCAGCATCACTGTGTCCAGTATAGTGCATCAATATTATGTGACTGTAATATGTTCTAAAATAGGATAATTTGAAATCCATAGGTATTTAAAGACTTCTGGTGACAATGAATGCCAGATTAAAAAAAAAAGAAAGAAAAAAGAAAAATATTAAATTTGAAACAGCTAGCAAATTCTCATGTACACAATAGGGTATAGATTTGGATACAGTACATCATCAGATGAAACATAGCATATGCAAGACCATATTGTAGCAGGATGAAGTCACTTTCTTACATTAAGCCCTTTTGTGTCTTCTTAATGTATCCAAAATAGAATCCAAAAGCATATTATTACAAAAAACTGATTTTTGATAACTCTTAATAAATAAGTGTTGAAACTATTAATGAAACCTTTGCAACACTATAATATTTTGGCTGTAATATACCAGGTGGAGTGGTGACAACATCACTCTGAGTTCCCAGTTTAAGTTCCAAAGTTCCATAAGTTCAGTGCTTAATTTCATAAAAGGTGATGTCTAAAACAGATCAGGTGAACTGCACCATGTGCATATTTCTCCATCAGCTCTCAAGGGAGTGCAGAGCAGCTGTCGATACCCAGACTGTAGAGATCTAAAATTAAGCAAGACAGATCCTATCCTTTGCATCATTTGACTTGATCTTTTCTGGTCAGTCAAGATGGTAACTATGAGGACTTAGGTCTGCACTAAAGCACATCATGAAGTGCAGAAAGAGGGATTTACAATAAAATAATAAGAAATATGCCTCATCGTTTCATACTTGTTTGCAGCAGTTCGTGAAAGAATCAGAACATGTATTTCATTGTACCTCTGATGAGAGAGATAACTCCCAGCTGGCTATGGATCTCTTCACTGTTCTCCAGTTGTTTATTTATTTCTGTTTATATATTAAGTCTGAGTGAAGGAGGATATGATGCAGTATTACAGTCCTGCTCACTGCTTGCCTCATACACTGAAGTTTCTGAAGGAGGAAATGTAACGGTTTGCACCTCAAGTGGTGATATTTTCACTGAATTTTTAGCTTTAGTATTCCCAGAAAAATGCTCAATTTCTCTGTCTGTTTTAGCCAGGAAGAGTGAAGTATCACTATTATCTGATAGTCCATCTTGCACAGCTGGATCTTGTAGCAGGAAATGTAAGAGGAGCAAGGGGTCATCGACCTGCAGTGACTTTGTGTCAAGATGGAACAGTAAATAAACTGCCAGCCCTCAGTATTCAGCATTTCTAGGGTGATGTGGGAAAGGTAACCAAATTTATTGTGGCAGATGCAGCATACATGAATCACTGTTTTAGCATAAACATATTAAGTATTTTGCAGTCCATAAGGTAAGTAACGTAACAGCTTAGATGAACTGATGTTCATGCCTTGCATTCACTATGCCTTGGTGTCTTACAGACTTACTCATAATTATATGTTGCTGCTCTTGGATCAATTTGTGGATAGCTATAAGGAATAAGGGGTGATTCTGTGTTGTGATAAATCTAAGGTGTTTTACTTCTGTACTGTCTTTGGCTGGGATGGAGGTAGGTTTCTTCTCAGCAGCCTGCAAATGCTGTGTTTCAGATTTGTGGCCAAAACAGCACTGATAACACACCAGTATTTTGGCTATAGCTGAACAGTGCTTGCACATTGCCAGCATGTTCTCTTTTTTCCCACTCTGTCTTCCAGCAGGTTAAACTGGGAGAGGGTAATGAGTTATGAGGATACAGAGCTGGGACAGCCAATGCAAACTGTACAGAGAGGTATCCCATGCCTTATGACATCAGAAATAAAAGACTGATTTAAAGAAAGAAGAAATGGGGAACTTTGGCTTTCAGGGTGGTCATTACTTGGAGCCTGGTTCGGCATCAGTTCTCTTGAGGCAGGTGGTGAATGATTTCTTTTTGTCAGCTAGCTGGGTTTTTTGCTCTTTACTTGACCTATTGAACTGGTTTTATCTTAATATACAAGCTTTCTCCCTTTTTGCTCTTGCTGTTCTCTCCCCTGTCCCTTGCACCTGCTGTGGATATGCCATGCTTTCTTTTGTTTGGACAAATACTTCAGAAGTCTCAAGTGGCTAGCTTGGGCAACCACTGCATGATATGATGGGAGCCAGGAGCAATTAGAATCCCTGTNGGATAGGATAGGATAGGATAGGATAGGATAGGATAGGATAGTGCTCCAAATGCCATCAGTGCTGAAGCTCCTTTCTGCTTTGGTTTTCAGTAGGTTTCAGACACAAGACAAAAGTGGATCACATCCTGAACACTCAGAAACACTGGCTAGAGTCCAAAGTGAATGGCAAGAAGGTGGGTTTGCAAATCTGTTTCTTTGTCCAGCTGTAATTATTTCACAGTAGTGCCCACAATGATTGAATTGAGGAATAGGATTCAGCCACAAACAGCATCTCTGCAGATTTTTTTACTAGGGCCTCTCCTCTAACATTATGTAGTTTTCTGTGGGATTAAATTTTTTGCCACTCTTTAATCTCTTCAATATGGAATACATTGATTTTGTACAGTACTAATTTTCATCATGTTTGATTAAACCAAATATTTTACAACAGTAAATTTGCTTTGTCAATATGGTTACTTTAATCAGCTATACATATAATCTCATCAAAAGCAATACCACATTCATTTATTCAAAAATACCCAGTTTCATTGAAACAATATTCCTTAGTGTTCAATATTTCTTCAATTCTTTATTGATCTTATCAATGTCAACTCCACTGTGATTTTTTCTATGATAATTTTATGCTGAACATTTTAAAACGTCCCCAAAAATACCATTTGCTCTATTTTTCAATTATTGATGAGTAATTTTTTTTAATTTCTTTTTTTTCTTGGAATATTCTGTCTTTTAATATTTGTCACAAATTGATGTGAAGACTTAAACAACTCCACTGATCTTTTAAAAAGAATTCAGGCACAAATTTTTTCATCCTGAGAAAGCCTTTAAATGTGACAGTTTTGGCCTGATATTATTCTAACTGGCAATAAAAAATATTAAATATTTCATTAGCATAATTTCTCAGATACAGGCATGAGATAGATACGTCTGTTAAATATAAGACATATAAGTCTATTTTATCAGGACATTTCAAAGTTTTTCCAGTAGGTATCTTACCTATTTTTCTCTAAAAAAACACTGTAGAGAAGTAATTGGTGAATACTTCTACTGTGTAGAAGTAGAATAACTTCTACTGTGACACATAAGTTAACATCTTTTGCACCTGTATAAGACATTTTGTGCTCTCTTGATATATTTAAATGTCCTTTCTCACTGTATTTGTGAAAAAGTCAGTGAGAAGGGTAGAAAACTCTCAGAATATTTAAAGATAAAGGCTTTAAAATCAGCTGATGGCATCTTGTTTTTATGAGCCCTGGACATGCTACTGCTTCCTCCTCTGCTTCTTCATCAGATCATATCCTCATCTGTTTATGTCATAATTCCTTCATGCCAAACTTTCCCTATGCTCACCCATGGTCTGCATTCTAACCCATTAATTTATTCTGATTGTTTTCACAAATTCTCTGTTTTCGTTTTAAAAACAATATTTGAATTTTCACCTTTTTTGTCAAGCTTGATTATTTTTAGCAAAAAAAAAAGCTTTTGTGATTGCTGAATTGTGCTCTGGGACAAAGGTTAATCATCTACTGCTTCTGCATGAAGTGCCCAATTATCACTCACATGTATATCTCATTCCTTTTTTGTTTTTAGACTGTGCTTGTGCTTTTCAGGTTGCAAAACTGACCATTCAAAAGAACAAAGTATCAGTATTGCTGGCCAGAACTAGTATTTTGTACAACAGTAGCAAAATAAGACCATAAGAGCCACCAGACTTTAGAGCAAGGATCAAGTCCTGCCCGTAGATCTACTGTAGAATTACTCTGAGCTTGTTTCACTAGCTTTTCTATTGGAAAGTTTTTAATTTCATTGCTCAGAAATCAAAATTTTTTCTAACAAACAAAAAATCAAACCAACAAAACCCTAAAACTGTCAGTGACTTGGGATCAAATTCTCCTCTCCTGGGTCAAACTCTACTATCACCAGGCAACTTTTCTTCACAGCGGTCACATAAAACATGAACTTGCTCCCTAAAACAAATTTTAATCAATGTGTTCCTCTGTGATTTATCAGTCTTAATACTACTCTATACATTTTCAATTTCCTGTCCTTTTAAACTTTTGACTACTTTGGAGCTGAGAATACCTGTACACGTTTCATTAATACCTACCCACTCAGATATTGTTTTAGAAATGAGTCCTTCTTATTCATCTTGTTTACTAGTAGGTCTTCTAGCCAGTACTAATTTAGAGACCACATTGAGAAACATCTTATTTCTCCATATGTTGATACCTAGATTCTTTTTATCAATGTATTTTAAAGATCCAAGAGCAAAAGATTGCATATTATTTCACAGTTTTTGAAAGTCACTGCAAGCTCTCTTAAAAGGAATTTTGATTTGATAGGAATCGGTATAGATTAAAACCTCCAATATTGTTGTATATTAAAAAAAGAGAAGTGAAAGTGAACAAATTAATTCATGTTCTGCAACAAAAAAAATAATGGTGGTATTAATATTGATAATTGGAACTACTATAATGCATTACAGTTATAGCAATCTAATTGCCAATCTGGAATAGCTATTATATTTTTAACATTCATGAACAATGATGTAGATGTTGGTTCCCTAGTTATTAACTCTGCAGAAAGACTATCCTCTCTTCAGAATTTAGCATATTTTTTTCATCTGCAAATTAAGAGAGAAAGCAACATAGCAGCAGTTTTTACAATACAGAATTTAAATGTGTGAATAGTCTAGTAGGAAGAAGTAATCAAATCAAAATTTAAGGAACATATAACTGTGACAAGTCTACTGAGTTCAGTATACATCTCCCAGCGGATCACTTTAACATCTTGGTTTTTTTTCAAATGAATTGCAACATTGAGAAAGAATTTTTAAAGATTTTTAAAGTTTTGCATGCTAGGTCTTCAAAAGACTATTGGACAAATCCAATTGCAAATAATCTTTTTGAAATATAGGCCAGTGGATTATTTAAACACATGGTTTTAATAGTATGCATTTAAATAGTTTATCTCCTGAAACAGAGAAGCAAGTCTCACAATCTAAGAGGGTATTATTTTTATAAGGATTTTGTTTTATCGGTTTCAGTGTTGCTGCCTGCCAGTTTCTTTGTTTATTTATAAAGGGGGGCATGAAAAACACTGATCTAAAAATAACATAAAGAAGTTAGAAAGGATCCAAGAAGGAGGTGAATATTTAGTGTAAGTCTTCCTACACTTGAACCCTTCCCCTTAAATCTCATCTTAAAAGACAGCCTCAAGGGTCAGTCAATAATGTGTATTTCATTGCAGAATAAAATTAAGAAGGAATTAGAAGAGTACATCCCACCTACCCATATAATCAGCTAAAATATAAAGGAGATTCACCTGGAATTTTGAATATGTTTCAAAAGTCAATTATCTCTGATAGTGTCTAAATTACTAAGTATGGACTTCTAAAAACCTGGATATTATGGCCTGCACTTTGCACTGAATCTCCAGAGGTTATTTCACTTGTATTCACCCAATTTTCTGCATAGCTAGAAAAGTTCCTTTCTTTCCACATTCATCTACATCTTCACTTTACAGATGAGAAGACAAAGGAAACTCTCAAAGTCTGTAAAGACTCACAGCTTGTACATAGGCAATTGTCCTGCTGTGGGATCACAGACTCTGGCATTTTCTCCATGCATCATCCTAAATAAGCTCTTCTGAAATTCTGAAGGAGCTAGCAGGTGCTCTTGGAGGATCCCTTGCTGTCATCTTGGGAGGCTGGGAAGGTTCCTGCTGATGGGAAGTCCATCTAAGGTTATTCCCATCTACAAGAAGACTGTGAGGAAAGACCCAAGGCCAGTCTGGTCTGACCTGGTCTATTCTGTTCTGCTCTGTTTTATCTTGGGGTGAATTGCAATAATTCAGATTATTAACATTGTGAAAAGACAGAGAGTTGGGGCCAAAAGGAGGAGGTGGTTGGAGACAGAAAGAAAAAGTAAACAGCTTGAAAAAAGTATATGACCGGATTGAAGTCAAGATTTGATAACCAAATTGCCTTTCAATCTTCCATTGACATGCATCTCAGTTTTAATAATGTAGGATGTCAATTTCTGCAAAATTAAGCACAGGACATCTCCCACAGGGCCTTGCAAAAAGTTCTTAAGATGTGTCAGAGGCAAAATATTGCTTTGTCCTGTCAGAACTTTCTGTAGTGCACTCATAATCTTATAAACTTGATTTAAGGACTACTGTTTTGCACATATCCTCACAGGTGATCAGGATGGCCAAGAACTGTTCACTTCCAGCAGCAGAAAGCAAAAATTTTCTGTGGAGCTGAGCACCCAACACAGCATTATGAACAAGTTCTTCATCACAAGGAATTCTCCCACTTCTAGGCACAACAGTAGAGAGGAGTAAAATGTGAAAAATTGTGATATTATGGTTAATGTCAATATTTAGAAAAGATTGAGAGCTTAATTCTTATGCCCTGGTGAACTCCTAGCAAAGTCAACATTCATACTTCATATGGGGAAACAATTTTCACAAATTTCAAGTCAAGCATAAGAAAGTTTGATTTAAAAGAACTGAGATTCTTAGTCCCTTTCCTTTACTTCTCACTCTGTTGATATTCTTAATAATAAAGGTAAAACCAGCCACGTCCATGTACAAAGATTTGTTTATTTTCATCCTGTTTAAATCTAGACCTCAAAAAAATATTCATACAGCTATAAAAATGCATCCTGCTATCATTTAGATATTTTTATACAAGTGTAAATCAGCTGACTACACAGGTGTTATTACCTAATTCTATATGTATAAATGAGATAAAAAGCAGAGTCGTAGTTTCCTACAATGGCAGGCAATGCCCTATGTTTGTGAGCAGGAGACTGAAAAATTCAGAGCAAATATTTTTCATTTTAAAGTACGCTTCTTAGATGGTAAAACAGATTTACACATATAAATATACATTCAGGTAACATACTGTACTAGTCATAGAATAGCTGTAATAAAATAAAATCTTGTATTGAATCCTATCTCATATATATAGGGTAGGTTTTAATCAGTTTGGGAGACTTCTTATTTTTTTATACCCTTGAAGAAGAAGCATCTTGATTTTCTTACATCAGATGTGAGTGAAAGTCAACATGAAACATACCACTTTAAAGGAAATAAGTATCAATATCCACTAGCTATAATTTCAAATTACATACTATAATGAGGTGATTACTATCCAGGTTTAGAAGCAGAACAGCTTACAACAAAGTTCTCTTTTTAGTTCTTTGCTCTCAAAAGGAGATGACAGGAAAAAAAGATAAAAGTCTAGTTTTGTGGAGAAGTTTTATGGTTTAACAGATTCACAATAAATAAGTTAGGGTTTCATTGCAAGCTCTGTTCCTATACTCCTGATACTGAGAAATTCAATTACCTGAATTTTTTTTTCCACCTAAAAATCTTCACTGTCATATCTACATAGATTTAAACTTTTACATAGTAGGACTTGTCCTTCACTTTACCTATCACTGACCTCTGCTCCTTTGCTGTCGTGGCAGCAATAACAGCAATAGCAAAGGCTGTAATATTCTAGTGACTCAAATATAAATCCAGTGTTGCAATCGACTTCAGTGCAGTCAGCAATGTTTGTCCAAACAAATGAATCTCCAGGCTTGAAGCATTTCTCATTATTCGTGCACACTGCCATTAATTTGTTATGCAGCAGATTCCAAATGAGGGAATGAGCTGTGTT
Source organism: Grantiella picta (assembly GCA_013397955.1). Lineage (NCBI taxonomy): Eukaryota > Metazoa > Chordata > Aves > Passeriformes > Meliphagidae > Grantiella > Grantiella picta. The sequence continues at coordinate 1,377,165 of VZRM01009103.1, read as the reverse complement.
CCTGGTTTTTATATGATTTGGTTTTTATTACAGTAACAGTGACTGATAGAATTATTCCCTTATCTACAAAAACACGGGCAGATTTATGCAATATTAATATCTACAGCTAAGTCCAGGCAGGTAGCTCAGCAGAGGAATCCAAACATTCTCATGCAGCTCTAGTTATCCAGAGGTTTTAAAACATCCCTTCACTGTCAACAGCAACCATAAAGGTAACATATAATGCCTAAATTACATTTAAACATTTACAGACAATAAAAACCAGCTTTCCTGACCAATGTACACCAACCAAGGTAATAAATTCCTGGAAATCTGAGCTAGTCCTTTGTTTTGTTTTTGCTCTTGCTGCTTTGTATTATCCCTACATTGTAAACCAGCCAGGCAACCTGCTTACTCAAGTCCATGCTCTATCTTGACCCTCTGCATTTTTCACCAAGACCCGTAACCCTCTGGCAGCAAGAATCAGCTACAACTGTGCTCTCCATAGAGTGGGGCCATCACAGTACTTTTCCAGTGATGTAAGGAAAATTCCATAAAGACCTCAATAAGCTTTTCTGAGTTCATCCACCTACTTTTGATTTCTCAGCTCTCCTTGGTGTTAAATTTGTCTTTCTTAAATTCTTCCTTCTACCATCCCATTCCTTCCCATTCCGTAGTACAAAATCAGTTTTCTAAATGCTTACATGATGCCTGCAATAGCTCTGCTTATCCTTACTCACAGCTCCAGCCAACATCATGAACATAACAGCATTTACATAATTGTACCTTACATATTGCAAAAACAAATGTTTTAAATAATTGTGGGTAAGATTCATTGGATAGGGGAAAAAAAAGAAAAGAAAAAGCCAAAATTCTCATGATAGATTTGAGAGAAGTGGGGAAAACGTCATTTTTTACATCAGTTTTGGATGTTATTCTAAAGAATTATATAAGAAGTAATAAAACTTACTTATCTCCTTGTCAGTCTGGATGCTCCCAATGTTCTCAAATACTTTTTCTATCTGTGGTTCTAGGACTTTCGCAGTGCTTCAGAAATAATTTTTCAGTATAAGATATAACTGTGCAATATAGGACAAGCTCTTTGGTGCATATTTTACCTTTACAAGGTGATTGACATTTTTTGTGAGGGGTGTCAAATCATTAGTAAATATTTTCGATTTGTTAGTATTATCCTAATGGCTAATAAATTATTCTGTTCTTGTCATGTATACTGGGGTTCTCTTAAGAATCTGTTGTGCTGTGTGCAAACTCATACCCAAATTTATAAAAAACACTCGAAATTTCTTCAAGAACCCCAAGAAACAAAAGCATGATAACTTCCACTTTGTCTAAGAGGGCCAGAGACATCTGGCCTCATTTTAGATATTCAGTAGATACCCAGTAGCTGTCTAGAACAAGCCTTGGTCTGGAACTCTAGCTAATGGAGAGAGATAAATAAATTCACCTTGGCTTATACTTACTAATAAATTAAGTACTAGTGCCTATTATGACTGATAAATTTGGTGGACTGTTCTGATATATGTCCTAACAACCAAAGGTTTCTCTTCCCCATTCCTTCCCACATGTATAGTTTTTTTATTAAATCAAATGGTGAATATTCCATGCAAAATTCTTATTTTCCTTCATAGATCACTTCTTGATTATATATCCTATCTCTTGATTTTCCTAGGTAAGTCTTCTAATCTCAATATAGTTGTCAAACATCAGCACTTTCAATAATTTCACACATTTTTCCTAAACAAGTGTGATTTCAAATCTTCCTCATGTTATATTAATTCATATCTTGTTTATCCTTTATCATAAATAGCATAGTAATAAAAAAAAAAGTTAAAACATTAATAGAAATCTAAAAGGAAATTTCACCTCACCAACTTTTTGGTAATAATAATGTCTGTTTTATAAGTTTAGGTTTTTTCAGGTAACCTATATGAGTATTACTTAGCATATTCTTCAAGTATTCTTTAGCTTTTCATCAAGGCTTTTTATCTGTTCCTTTGCCAAGGAACAGGGAAAGAAGCAGGCAGAGTGTTTAAAACTTGAGAAAATGAAAATATCTCTTCAAAGACGTTTTTATCTTATTACTTATGTAGTACCACAAAGTAGATCTTTTTCTTCAGGAAAGTAATTTTTTTCAGAAAAAAGTCACTCCTACAAGAAACAAGTTTGTGTGCCACATAGTAGGGTTTTTGAAGATGGGAGAATTAATACTTTTTGCAAGTCCTAGTGTAGCTTTAACTATTGGTCAGTGCTGATTTTGACATTGAATAATGTTTATTAAAATAAAAACCACAAAAATTTCCTTTAAATACATTGGATGGCAATTGTACCCACTGATGTAACTTCTGCTGTGAGGAAGAATATTTAGCCTCTCTGCATTCATACACTGCCAAAATGCATAGCAATACCTTGAATTTTATCAACATACTAATCGACAACATCTGCATTGATAGGAACTTGTGATTTATTCAACTGAGTTAATCAATGCTCCCATTAGCTTGGTATTTAACATCAAGCTGTTCTGGTTTAAAACAAGAAGGGGAAAGATATTATGCCACATATTGGAACAGGTTAAAAAAAAAACCTAACAAACAAAAAAAATGATAAAATCAACTCTCATTCTGCCTATAGCCAAGAAAGGGATAAGAAGTGATCTGCAAAGCAAGATGTTTTAAAAACACATTGCCTGAACACTATCTGAATGATCTTTTAAAAGAATTTCTGAAAATATACAAAAGCCAGCACTCTTCACATATGCTACTAAATTTTATTATTTGGTCTTCCTAGTACAGTGAGACATCAGTAAACTGCACCTGGGGATGTTTCAGAGCATTGTGACTGTCATATCTTATGCAGAAAGGATAAAACAGAGCTACTTCTCTGTTGGCACTGACGCAGACAAGAAAGCTATCTTCATAAATAAAGTGTGCCAATATCCAAAATGATAACAAAAATCTGTCAACTGACAGGAACAGGAAGTTTTGAAGAATAATCTGCACATCTGCTAGCATCCTGTAAAATAAATGCTCCCTTCTATTAGCAAGAGAAAGAAGGTGCTCAAATAAAAAGATAAAAAAATGTGAAAAAATCAGTGAAAACTAACTTCTCAGTTTTCTGACTGAAGTTGGAAATATTTGTGTTCTTTTTGAGGTGCAAAATAGGAACACTAATTACACCATAATATGGACAAGTCACTTTACAAAATCAGAAATATAGTCCTGAATTAAAGCCCTTGTGCTTCTCTTATAAGCATGAGAAAATCAAGAAGGAAAGCAGATATAAAATTGACCAGTCTGATATGTAATAAAGACTTCTCTTTGGTCATAATTAATGGTAATTTTAATATTACTGTGATTTAATTAAAATCAAATGAAATTTTAGTTATTGATGATTTCATCACCATCATCATCATCATCTTATTTTAACCCTACATGTCCATTGAACAGTCAAAAAGCTAAACCTGGTTATCAAGAGCCTCCTATAACCTACATGGAAAAGATTAATTCTGTTATTTTGAAAAACAGTCCTTCTAGGAGCTTTCAAAGAAGCTGAGGGTTTTCATAGACCATTGTTTCAGGTTGGGATGATGCAGATACAACTTCTGGAAGGGTTGCTCCAGAACTGAGAAAAGCCACTCCATCCTTACACAGATTTTACGTTCTTTCCCTGCACACAATCATTACTGGCACACACATAGCCAACCACTGCTGGAGAGAAGATACTGACATTTTGTTGGATTTAAAAGAGCTGATTGTTATCTTCTTCTTGATAGTTATTCTTCAATAGAAAAATGTGAATTTTAAGATCTCTTCCAAAGATCCCAGTGTTAAGGGAAAGACAAATTTTCATATAAATACTCTTTGGTGGGTTCAAAAATGAATATATAAACTTCTATAATTTTCTAAACTCTTAAGTTTCTAATTTCTAAGTTCAGATGTTACGAATATAAAAGAAAGGAAAAGATCTCTTTGAACAATTTCCTCTATTTTTATCAGCTCTCCTGGAGCTGAAAGAGCTTTGGAGGGAGCAGCTGGGTCTGTCAGGCCTTATGCTGAACAAGGATCAATCAAGTAAATATTTGTTTAGGCCTGCTTACATGCGATCTTTTGAACAGGAAATAATTTGAATGTGATAGAATAAGAGGTTCTACCTGGATAGAACTTGCTGTACTAGAATCAAAGAATCATAGATTATGTTTTATTTGAAGGAATCCATCAGGATCATTGAGTCCAACTCAATGGGCCTGTGCAGGACACCCCACAAGTCACACCACAGGCCTGAGAGTGTTGTCCAACTGCTTCTCAAACTCTGTCAGGCTGGTGCTGTGACCTCTTCCCTGGAGAGCTGTTCCAGTGCCCAACCACCCTCTGTGAGAAAAACCTTTTCCTGATGTCCAAACTAAACCTCCCCGGCTCAGCTTCATGCAATTTCCTTGACTCCTGTCACTGGTCACCAGACAGAAGGGATCAGAGCCTACCACTCCTCTTCCCCTCATGAGGATGTTGAAGAGCACAATGAGGTCTCCCCTCAATTTCCTCTGCTCTAGGCTGAACAAAACAAGTCACAAAATAGGTATCAAAATATGAATTAAGAGGGTTTTCATAAACTTCTATTTCTTTCTGTGAGGTCATAAGATTGGTGAAATTGCTGAAATCTATCAGAGATCAAAGGTGAAAGTATGTCCATTTTTTGAGAATGTGGTCAATAACTTTTTGAAGGGCCAATTTTATATTACTGGTTCAGTGGAATCTAAGCAAGCCGAAGCAATGTTATTACTGAAGCAAGCATACAGAAAAAATACAAACCATTTGAAATAACATGAGCTGAGTCACTGAAGTTTGCAAGACTTCATTTAAAACTCTATTTTTCCTTCCTTTATAAATTAAAAAAAACCAAACTATAATAAAAGCCAAAATAAAACTACTTCTATTTTATGAAAATAATCCTCTTATATTGACCCAAGCTGAATTATTTCTGAATATTTTGTTTCATAACAGACTTCACATATAGTTACATTTTTATGGTGTAAAGGGAAAAAAAATCAAAGAGAAGAAATTAACTGTGTGATGGGAACTTGGTTACAGTCAGTTCTACTGTTTACCATCTCTCTTCTCCACCTGGCCAAGCTCTTGAGCAGACCCAAATTAAAAATTGTGTCTCCCTCCACCCTGCTAGAGAGCCCTTACAATCTTCCAGCTCTGGGTAAAGGATTAATGTTTCCTGGAGTAGATCTTCAGTGTTCCCTTTTAGAATCCATGGGCCAGCATTTCTTACTCTGCTAGAAGAGACAAGTATTTAGGTGTTGTGTCAATTCTCTGAGAACACAGTAATGACAAGTGTATTTCTTCTGAGATAAATATCAATATCTAAATGTTTTGGCTAGCTACTGTCTTCACAGAAACTTCATCCAATTCAGGTCCCAAACCAGAAGATCTACCTCAGAAGTGGTTGAAATAGAAAGTGGATGATGTTCTTTCTTTCATTTGAACCACTGAGTGAATGTATAGAGACTGAGAAGCAGAAAAGAGATAAATGATCTTATTGCTAGTCATCCTTTGTCCCTGAATGCGTTTCTGACATGGACGCATTCAACATACCTTGAGTTCTAATGGTAGTAGATGGATGAGGGCTCGTGTCAGTTAGTCTCTGGAATATTTACAAAAATCTTCGTTTAACAAAGCTGTATTCATTCCTTTTTTTGAATAATTTTATGAATAACTTGGACACCACAGTTGCAGTAAAGAGTGTAAGGTGCAGCTCCAGCTGTTTAGTATGTGTTGGATTTGTTCAGGTCCATGTTCTTAACTGACCTGCAGTGCACCTGGCTGTTGCTTGCTTGATTAACCATGCTTATTATGCAAATGAGAAGCATGGCTGAGAGAAGTCTGAAAAATAAGAACACAGCAAAATGAAAAATACCTTAGAAAAAACTCACAGAAACAAAGTGGTGCTCCAGAATGTGGCAATTCCAAGCCAAGTGGCCTCTGCAATTTGAAGCAAAAGTACCAGAACCTGGGGGTCCTTGTGGACACCAAGCTGAACAAAAGACAGCAATGCAGCAATGTGGCAGAGTGGTGTCCCCAAGTTTCGGTAGCTGAGGGATCAGCCACAGGAGGCAAAGTGTTTGGGTCATGGAGACCGTTGAGGGCAAAGAGTGAACCCCTGTGGCTGGGAAATCAAATATGCACCAGATCATAAGATCATTGGTCCTGCCCTCTCCTCCACCCCCTTTGCATATAAGGACTATGTTCTGGAAGTTTCTTCTCTGTTCTCCTGAGTTTTGTCTACCATTGGTTCTTTTAAATTCTGTACCCTCCCCTATCATGGCCCTATCGGTTTGTACCCCTTTCCTTCTTCCCTTGGACTCTCCTGGTTGGCTCTTCAGGGCTAACCACTCCCCTTTTCCCTCCCCTTATAATCCCTTGTAACAGTCCTCTTGGGGCTCCTAGCCTCCGGACTTCCAGCCCCTTTGCCCATGCCCCGTCTCTCCATCCCTCTTTGCCATCCCCGGACCATCACCCAAAGACCCTTAATAAATCTCCCTGGAAGACAGCAGACTGGATGCCGTGTGTTCTTTTGTCGCTCCACTCCATGGGAAAGACCCGCTCCCGCAACCTTTCGCTTCCTGTCCTGTTTACACCGCGCCGCACCTGCTTCTCACCAGGGGCCGTGCTCCCCTCAGCGTGATCCATCCACGATTGCAGAGGGTTCAGCTGAGCGGCGCCAGGGCAGAGCGCCAGCCGCTGCACCTTGCGCCCCAGAGCAGGCGCTCTAGGCTGAGAGCCGGGCGGGCGACTGCTACACACCAAAATGTGCCCTCACCACAAGGAAGGTTAAAAATATCCTGGGTTTCATTAGGCAAAATATTGCCAGCAGGTTGAGGGAGGTGATCCTTTCCCCCTACTCAGCACTGGTGAGGCCACACCTTGAGTATTATGACCAATTCTGGGAGAGAGGCATAGACACACCAAAGACGGTCCAAGAAAAATCCACAAAGATGATCAAGGAAAGAAGGGAAGAAGGAAGGAGAGAGGAAAGATCTTGACAGCCACCTAAATTCACTGGACCTCTCCCTTTATCATAATATTCCTTTTGCACCAATATTTTCCCTTCTGACCATATCCAGGTATATCCTGGACTAGGTGAATTTGCATCTTGTGCATGATCCTGGATCTCAGAAGCTGAACATCTTTCTCAAATTCACAGCAAGAGTTTAATCTTCTGCATATACCTAACAAATCCACATAGGACTGGACTTCTCACAAATGCAGTTACAAGTGCAGGCAATAGAGCCCAACTTCTGTATAATTTCACTTGCACATTACATCGTTAGGGGGAATTGCTGATTTCCACTGTATGCTGAATTAATTTTATAATAAATTACATTGATGAAACTGAAAAACATTTTTGGGACTAGTGGATTAAACTGAGGGTATCCCCAGCCATGGGTATTTATCTCCTATGTATTCCCCCATGCCCTCAGTCATGTTCTTCTTCAGTAGAGGGCTGAAGATCTACAGAGTAAATCACTGAACCAAGTCTCTGAACTTTGACTAGTCTTTAAGCATTAAACTGATGTGCAAATTGTTTAAACACTGCCAGTATTTTTCAAAATCATGCCAATGCTCAATATTTTCTACTGTCTTCTGACTTGGTTGATATATCTCTCACAGGAGGCAAAACAACTGTATATACAAAAAAGTGGGTTTTAGCCCAAGAAGTTATTTTAAAAAATGTTAAAACTACCCTTATTAAAGAAATATTTATAATTTTAATTTACTTTTAGTTATATGACCTACCAATTATTTGCAAATATGTGTTAATTATAATGAATTTTACTTGTTTATTTCAATGTAGGTGCACTGCTAAAATGAGTCATAGAAATATTGAGCTTAGTTTGCTGACATTTTTCTTAAAGGCAAAATTCATTACATAGCCAACAAAAAGATTCAAATGTTTAAATTTCAACTAGACTGAATTTATGTATGTATTTATTCATCATGAAGGATACATGAAGCAATTGCATGGAGGCAGAACGGGGCTATGCTCCATCTGAGACTCCACTTCATGCACACTCCCACTGTGGAATTAGATTCCTTCAAGTCCCCAAACCCAGTCGTGCAGGCCAGAAGTCTTCAGATTTTCTGTTATCTGTGTTGAACAGTTTCAAACTGTGTACTAATGAACACAGAAATTCAGACTATCACTTGCTGTAGGTTTGATTATAGACTCACTTTACTGATTGATGGAGAATGAATCCTTTCAAGTTACAAAACTCAATAAAATTTGGAAAAAAGTCAGTCAAAAAGAAGGTATGCCAAAATCTTCCTAGTGAAATACATTTGGTCATAAAATAGCACTTTTAATTTCAAAACACCAGACATGAACATTTTTATCTTTGAGGATAATGTCAGGAAAAATAAGAAAAAAATTATCTTCTAATTTTAATTTTTATTTTCAAAAATTTTTATTTCAATTTTTCATCTTTTATTCACATATAAAATTAAGTACATTTTTTTGAATCCTCCCCTTTTTTCTTTAGACTGTCCTTCATAGTAGTTTCTCAGCATTTTTCTGTCTTTTGACAAAATCTAAATGAATAAAATAGGCAAAAAAAAGTTCCAGATATCTGAGATTTTAATGGATCTACAGAGAACAAGAAAATGCATTTTTTGACAATTATCAAAATTATGATTATTTTATTAGAAACATAAAAATGTATTGGAAAATCATAAAAGGAAAGGAGTATGAGAGGAAATTTAGAACAATTTTCTAAAAGAATATCCTTTCTCCACAGCTTTTTCAGTAAGTTGTTAATTATTCTTTGCAGCCTGAAAGTCACATATTTTTCAAGCATTTAAGTGTGAAAGGGTACAGATAAATCAGCAGGTGCCTCTTTGCTTTTCCAATAATATAAATAGCTTTAGAAATCCACCTATGTATCCCAGGGACCTTCTCAATTTTTTGAACATTCAGACCGTATCAGTTTTGACGTATGTTTGAAGAATGGGCAAAGGTTAGGGCTTGTTCCTATTTCATCTGAGTTAGTTTGGCCATGATGATTCAGAAGGAACTCATTCGTTCCCATGGCAATACAGTGAACTCTGTAAAACTCCGCTTCTGTCATTGCAAATAAAGCAAATTTTTTGGTGGAAATATATCAGTTGAAAGAAAATATCAGGTAACAGAAAAACCTAAGGTCCTTGAAGATAAATAATTAATTTCAAAGGGATTTGCAAGTAATTCGTAAACTGAAAATAGGTCAGTAGAAATTTGAGAGAACTCCAGTATGAAAAAGTGCAGAGGAATTCCAGATAGGAATACTTTATAAAAGAAGAATTTGCAAAGTTCTCTTTTGGGACGGATTCTGTCATGTGGCCTCCTCTGGGTATCATGAAGAGTTCCTAAAGCCAAACCCAAAGAGCTACCAAAGTAACTGCAAGTGATGTCTTTGCACCTCCAGCCCCTCAAGTGTGGGAGACCATTCCCCGAAGTTCAGCCTAGTCAGGCTTTAGAGAAAGGAGGACACACACATCCCTAAAATGGTAGCTTGTCAGGGAGCATGACTCTTCTCAAAGAGGGCAGGAAAAGGCTTTTTGGTATGAGGGTCAGGATGGGCATTTCTCTCCCTGTAGTTCTTCCTGACAGCACCACAGGGCATGACCCAGGTCATTACACCAAGGATTAATACATTGCAGATCCAATTTAAAAAAACAAAAAGTTTTTAGGAAAGCATGAGCTATTCCTTACAGTATTCCATTTTGACTACAGTTGCCATGAAACTTCAAGATGTTAGAAGAGTGATGAATCTAGTTCTCTGTTATCTCTTTATTCATACCCCCATGGGAAAAATAAAAACAAAAAAAACAAAACAAAACAAAACAGATCCAAACAAAGCAAATGAACAAACCAAAAAAAACAACCCAAGCCCAAACCCAAATTGTCACAAATCACATCAAAACAAAAAGGTCAAGACTTAATTGTGAAGATCAGCAAGTCTACCAGGTAACACTGATATATCACAGCTGTAATTTCATGGGAGTAAAATTTTCACTGTATAAAGTGTGGATTTATTCACACAGTCTCTCTTATTCTAAAGAAAATACAAATAATTGCATTAATTAAAATAAAACTTTGCCAAATAATTTTTCTTCCAATACAACAATAGCATCTTTCTGGAAAAGAAAATTATACAGGGTTGTGTTTAGGTGGGATGTCTTTTGCCCACCCAAGCAAAAACTGAAATAAGTTTATTTCACTGAAAGTGATTTAAGATGGATATTAGCCCATTACCTGCTTTGTTTCTTAGAATAAGTGGCTCACTACACACACAGAATATGCCTTCATCATTTTCTTAATAACTAACTAATGGCATAATCAAAACAGTTACTATCTCTCTCATTAATTCCATCTGAATATTTATGTTTCAGTCACTAGTGCTTGATTTCTGTTTACTGTTTCAAGCATATGTAGAACCATAAAATCATAGAGTCATTGGAGCATAGAATGATTTGGATTGGAAGGGACCCTAAAGGTCATCTGATTGAAACTCCCCTGCTATTTACAGGGACACCTTCCACCAGACCAGGTTTCTCCAAGCCCCATCCAACCTGTCCTTGAACACTTCCAGGGATGGGGCATCCACAGCTTCTCTGGACAACCTGTTCCAGTGCCTCACCACCCTCACAGTAATTTCTTCCTTATATCTTTCAGTTTGCATCCATTCCCCCTTGTCCTGTCACTACATGCCTTTGTAAAAAAGTCCCTCTCTGTCTTTCTAGTTGCCTTCAGGTAGTGGAAGGCTATAGTTAGGCCACCCCAAAGCCTCCTCTTCTTCAGTTTGAAAAAAACCAATTATCTCAGGCTTTTCTCATAGGAGAAGTGCTCCATCCCTCTAGTCATCTTGGCTGCCCTCCCCTGGACACTCTCCAAGATTGATGTCCTTCTTGTGCCGGGCACCCCAGAGTTGGATGCAATGTTCCTGGTGGGTTCTCACCAGAGCAGAGCAGAGCAGAGCAGAGCAGAGCAAAGCAGGGGAGCAGAATCCCCTCCCTCCCCTGCTGCCCACAGTGCCCTGGGTACAGCCCAGGAGCTGTTTGGCTTTCTAGGCTGCGAGTGCACATGGCCAGGTCATGTCCAGCCTCTCATCTACAGCACCCCCAAGTCTTTCTGGGCAGAGCTGTTTTCAATCTCCTCATCCCTCAGCCTTTGTCGATACGAGGAGTTGCCCCAAACCAGGTACAGCACCCTGCACTTGGTCTTATTAAACTGTGTGAGTTTCCCATGGACAAGTATCTGCAGGTGCATTATCTGCATTAAGTTTAGCCTGTCCAAAGTGAGTAGGCTATTTTTCATGATTGCTTTTTCTTTAATATCATCCTTACATGAAAACTTCTGCCATTTTCAGGCCATATGCATTCCCTTAAATTTTAGTCCGAGAAATTGGAAACTGAACTGTCAAGCAGGAACTGAAGGTAGCTGTTGCTCTGTTTCAGTTCTATTTTGAATCCTAACTAAATTCTGTATCTTTTTTCAACTTTCATGAGTACTATTTATTTGTGCTCTGGTCAGCCCTCAGAGTAACTATTACATGATCAGGATTTCAGTTTGCTAAAGCATGACAAACATAGACTAGTACATGATAGGAAGACATCCTTCAAATCAAATAGATTACAATCTATATAATCTCTGCTCTCAGAGTCACACCCTGCTTTTAATTTTATTGGTGAAAATGAGGAAAAAAGTGGGCAAACTCATTCATTTTATTTTTGTTTTCGGATGTGGGATAAAGGTGAGTTCTCTGCTGCTCAAATCAGAAGTGAGATCATCGAGATGCATCTTCAGTTGTACTCCTGTTCATTCAAGATATTCACTTATGTGATTAGGCTAAAATGATCATCAATAAAATGGGTAAATTCCTTCTGCACCTATGTAGTCAGTGGATTGCTGATGGACAGTTTATTTACTACAAACTTATAAAACAATTCAGGGAAGATCTACAGTCTTGTATTGTCCTCCACACTTGTCCTCATATTTTTGAAGCTCTGCATTAAGAGTTTGGGTTTTTTACTTTTGCAAGGATTTTTTATCACTGTAGACAGACAAAATTGATACCAAACATCTCTGGGCATGCTGAGTCTCAGTTTCTGTATCATCTTTCCAGACCCAGGTCTCCCCTGCTGTCAGAGGTTGTAGCACCTTTTGGAAAGCAGCAGAGGAATTTTGCTCCTGTAGCTCTTCTGTCTCAGCTCATCTTCTAGTGAATTAGATTCAGCTGTTGAATAAATTGGATCTCCTGCTGCTACAGAATGTGGCTTCTTATCTGTGCAGAGCCACAAATTTTTTTTACCATCCTTGTTTAGGGGACTGTAGCTTTGGGCAGAGAGAGGTACAGGCACCTTGTGGCAGCTGCATGTGAACCACCTGAGTGAGCTCATTCAGCTGTCCAAAAAGTGAGTTCTTTAATTTTTGGAACGACTTCAGCAAATTGCAGTGTCTTAGGGCAGAACTCAGGATGAAGCTGCTGTTGGAGAACCCATCACAGGCAATCCTCAGACAGGTCAAGGTAAGCTTCGGTTTACCAGGGTGTGGAGGTAACATAGCTCTGCCAGTCCACCCATACAGTAATGATGAACTGAGGATCCTGTCACACTCAAATGAAAAGGCTCTATGTTAATTTATTATTAAAGAATCTTTTTAAACACTGTTAACATCCTACTATAGCCCTCATAATCCAAGAAGACTGGAGAGGTTACCCAGACAGTCACTACACAAAGGTGTGTAAGGCATACAGACTCTCCACTGTTCCTTAACTCACCCAGTGAGACCTACAGTCCTCAGGACCTAGTATTATTTTGACTCAACCATGACATCTGATATTGACCTTCTCTCCAAATGCAACAGAGATGAACCATAAATATCATAACAGTAGCTCAGAGGAAAAAAACTCACGGGCAGATTTATGAATCCATCAATGTTTCACAGGTAATGTCAGAAACAGGAATCCAATTAATGGCCTCTCAGTTATCAGAGTTCTTTGGGATTGTTCCCATGACATTTAAGAGAAATGCAGCTCTTGAACTGGGATTCTTGAACTGGACTTCCGCCAAACACCATCAGCAGATTTTTTTTATTTTAAGCTTAGCAATGACCACAGTTTTAACCTTGTCTTGACTCTTGCCTGCACGAGAAACGGGGTGCTCAGAAATGCCACTATCCTGAGTCCCTTGCAGTACCTTGCCATAACACTGCCATGTGGCATTGTGACAGTGAGAAAGGGGAAACCAAGCTGGAAGGGGAACAAATCCTTACAAATGCAGGTAGAATAAGCAACTTTTATCACACTATTCCCAATTTTATCACTAAAGACGGTGCTCCTGTTGCTCCTCTGCCTTTTTAACAGTTTGTCCAGTATAGGCCATTGGATGTATTTATATGCTCTGACAAATAAACCAAGTTAGCATTGTACCATCCAACTGTTAGGGGCCAGTTTTATGCAGAAATAAAATAAGTCTTATCGAATAGAGATATCTGCTTGGGGGAACATGACTTAGCTTGTCAAAGGGAACTTGGAAAGCTATCTGAAAAAAAGGATTTTAAATAGTTATGCCACTACAACTACCATGCAAAACTGCTTTCCATTAGATTTTCACGTTGAGTATAAAGGTGTCTAATGCTGTTATAGAATATTCATCTTCCTAGACAAAAATATTTGTACAACAAAAATTGTTTTCTTAAAAAATGTAATGTTAACGCATTGGAAGTGATTTGTATTACTTTCTCATCATTGGATTAGCAGAAGTAGTGGACTTTTAGTTTAGATTTGTACTGTTTATTTAAACAAATTGTATTAAAAGTGTGTCAACACCACATACAATGATTTTGAAAAGCTGGTATTTATTTTCACTTCAGTTTGAAGCAGCACATTCTCACCTCAGCCAAATTTGTAATGAAAAATTAAAACTGGTAGACCACTCTTCCAGGCTACCCTAGGCCTAGAGACTCAGGGTAAGCAGCTGAATGCCAAACATGGATACTTAGAAATGTCTACACCCATGATTTCTGACTCAATAAAACAGAGAAGTGATAACCCAAAGACCTGACATTTTTTTGTCGGGTGAACTGCAGAAGACCTGAGCCTGACAATTTGAAAGCTGGATCTTTGTCCATCTGGAAAATTAGTAAAACTGGGTTATACAATTTTGCAAAAAACAAGTATTACAAATGGAACCCACAACACCAGCAGATTTCAGCTGGAACAATGCCCAATGACACCCAGAGATTCAACAATACTAAACATCACCATGTAGTATTTTATATATCATTAAATAAAGTTCTTCAGTGAAAAGATTAAGCCAGTGAATTCCTTAATATCTCTATCTCCAAAACACTGATGTCCTCTGAGAAAAAAAAAAAAAAGGGAGATGAACAGTTCGGATCATTTAGATATAAACCAAAAGTGAAAACCTTCCAAAGTCAGGTTGCTGGTAGGAAGGTAATGATTCATACTGCTTCTATTATAGCTAGGGAAAAATGAACCTATCTGGATATGAAACAGAAATAAAACATCAAGACATGTGGGTTCTACCAGTGAACTATTAAATTGAAGTTAAAAAGTTGGCAACACAGTGAGTAAAAATCTGGAATTGTTATATCTGCTGCCTGATTCCGAAACTGAATCATTTTAGCTTGAAGGGGAAAAAAAAATGTGAGAAGGGGAGAAAGAAAAAACAGGAGGGGTTGAAGAGGGAGAGACATTTTAGCTCAAATCCATCTGCATTTATCCAGATGAAACCTCAAAACCTTTTGAAGTCCGTTAATTGTTACCCTGCTGCTCATGCTTCCCTGTGTCATCCAGCAGAGATTTTAACCTTAGTAAGTATAGGATAATGAGTGCTTATGTGGCACAAAGGAACTACAGTGCACACAAAGAATAATGATTCTGTCAGTTACGAAAAAAGTATTTAGTACCATAAAGTGATTTTTCCAGTGTTGCAGTCAACTGCCTTCACTGTCTGTTGTCTCTGAGGCTGAGTGAATCACCTTTTAAATATATATAAAGATCTCCTGTGAAATCACTTTGTCAGTAGCTCAGCTGCACAAGGTAGAGATAACCTATATCAAAAATTCCTGACAGGGACTGTGCTTCTTTAGCAGGTCTTTGAAACCTTCCCACTCAGTGACCTCAGGCTCCAATGAGTCACTGTAAAAAAGTCAAGCTGCTGTATGTAGGTAATGAATGCACAGATTCATACTGCTGCTATTACAGCTATGAAAAAAAAAGTGAACACTTCTGAAAATGAAAATCTGTGGCGCTTATATTTGGAAAAAGAAATGTAACAAAATCTCACTGATTTCACAGTGTGCATCTATGCTGTCAGATGGGTTCAGCACCTCTTTCGCTCCCTGACACCAATCTCCAAGTCATCTGCACTGCATATATGTTGCAAACCAAGTTCTCTTCTTGGCAAAAAGAGGCAGAAGAGGTTCTTGCTCAGGAAGTAGCTTTGCACAAGCAGGATGGATGTGGTGAGCCTTGCCTGCTGCAGGAGTCTCTACACTTGTGCAGGACACGCATGCTGGCTTGTCTGGAGAAATCCGTGGTGAGTGTACTTGTGCTGGAATGCAGCATTAAGAAGAAACGTTTATTTCCCTTCCACTCTAATCTGTCTTCATGGCATCATTCCATTCTGACAGATACAAGGAACTGCTCTTTATAGCAAGGTCTAGCATGGAGCTTTGCCAAGACACTCTGTGGCCAGCTAGAGAAAGAGGTAAAATGAGGTAGTCTCCTATTGCCTTCCTTTTTTTTTTTCTTTTCCAATGTAAAACCTTTACAGCTAACATTGTAGGCTAAATGTAGTCTTAGGTGCCAAACAGCACCTGGCATTCATTGCAATACATATGCTCTTATACACAATCAGCCTACTATAAAATTTATGAGATAGTGTTTCATTCCAAAAAATCACTATAACCAGTAGAAATTTGTATTAGAAATGAACTCCTTCACCCCAGTGTTTTTTATAAGTTTTCATAAGGAGAAAACTTTTCAGATGCATTTGTTAAAATGCATCCAGTGGCCATATTGCAGGACTGTAAAAATGAGAGCTGAATGAGTTCTCTATCTCACTAAATTAATTGGAGTTCATACTAACCTTACCCAAATAACAACTGCCTTTTGGTAGGCCTTAAGTCAGGAGCACAATCTCCCTGAATTTTTCCTTTAGTTTGTCTAGAAAAACAAACACTCCAGGGAATGATTCACTCCCTGTTTTTCCCTATAACTGATCAGTTTGAGGATCAGCTGTCTGAATTCAGCAGCTGCATAGAAGGGACATGGCCCATGAGGCAGCAGCATGGCTCCCTGGAGGTGTTTTCTGTATTTTACAAGTGTTTTAATTGGCTTCTTCTCCTCTGAGGAGAAACATCCATGTTGCTCCCTCATACTACTTTTTGAGCCAATGCCCACATCCAGAGCTAGCTGGGCTGAAAGCCATTGCTATCCCCCCATTTCCTGCAGATTCACAACTCACTGAGAGTTGTGCAAATTCACCCCAGAAGCACATGAAACAAATCTGTGTTCCTTTTGTACCACTTCTTTTGCCTAATTAATACTCCATGTGGTCTCTCAAGGAGGAAACAAGAAATTATAAGAGATGTATTTTCATAAATACTCCATAAAATTTCAGAAATGGTCCCATATCTTCTACTAAAAATCATTATTGTTTGTATACATTTAGGTAGGTACTTGTACACATGCATAAAATTGTATTATCCATCACACCTTGGAAATGCACAAATACAAGGATTTGCAATTAATTACAGGTCCATCTGGTCTCTGTGGGTTGTTAGCAGGGTAGTGAGTTTTGTAGTTGCCAACTCAGGAGCTCAAATTCAAATCCAGCTTGTGGGCTGTGGCTCACACTCCAGTCTGTCTTCATTAACTGCTCTCAGCCTGAGGGCTATCCTCTATCCCCAGGGCCATTTTTGTAGCATAACTCTGCAGTTTTGGGGTGTGGTTTTCCTACCTTTCATTTTTCCAGGCACGTGTGTAGGACTTATTTTCTTTCACATCTGTTTAATATAAACGCTGCGTACAACACACAAGGACATGTAGTTCATGTATTACCATGCTTTATGACAGAATTTGTACTCAGATGAAATGAAGGGCATGAAAAGATTTATTCTAAAGTTCTAAATATATATAGGGTATACATGACACATAATTTATCAGGAGAACTGGGCAAGTAGCATAGACACTGCTTTTGCCATTTGACTAACTGGGAGTTTTTACTTAAAATGGATGAGAATTGTATGAATAACTTAGGATTTTTCCTAATAAGTTAGGCTGTGGGGTCATATGTTTTGAGACATAGATTACCTTCTGATATAAAATAGTTGACAACAGTTCTGACAAAATTCAGTAAAAACTACAGGAAGTACAGTCAAAAACAATTAAGCTACTTCCTATTGCCTATATTACCCCTAGCAAGTCATCCTCTGTGTGGTCTTGATGACATGGGGTTCAAAATCTGAAAATTGCATCAAACTAATTTCTAACAGAAATTAGTACTCCAACTGGTATTCCAACCATTAAAATAGGCAAAGAAACAAACAGGTCAACTTGAGGGAATTAATTCCTTTAAGACTCATAATTTCCTAAGAGTTTTAGGGAGAGCCCAAATTCCCTCCTGCTGTTTTGTAAATTGACAGATCAGAGTGTGACTTTACTACTTTTTCATAAAAAGTTATAGTTGTTTCCTTACTGTTCTGTAAGCAGCTTTTAAGGTTCTGGACAACAAAGACAAGGGGTAAAATGTCTGAACCCATAATTTTCTTGCAAACTGCTTAGACTCATGCTTGTAATTCCACTGACATTGCTATGCCAGATTATCATATCTGTCGAAGAATATTGATTTGCATGAACACAGCAGTTTAATTTCCAGGAAGACTGTCCTGGGGAAGGGAGAGCAACAGGCAAGGGTTTGTTTCTTCATGTGTTTTCTCCAGTGAAATGCAAACAGATCTGCTTGTTTTATTCTGAGATCAGTCATTTCCATTCTTCTGGCCTCGTATTTTTGTTTAATTTGACCAATGTGCTTTGCCAAACAATGAGGTTTAACTTGCCTTCAATGATGTTATTCACTTGAGATCAGAATAAAACATTTCTGTGCTTTCCTTACATTTTGCAATCCTTATACAACATGTGTACTTCTCCTGTTAATCCCTTTGGAATGACTTTTACATATCCCTTTGGAATTACTTTTTCAAAATTCCTGCATAATATTTAAATACAATTCAGACTGAAAACATGGCTTTGAAACATCTTGTCCCAGCTATGCTGTGTTAGTAGATTTATTCTTTGTGTAAGATGTCTTCAACCATTTCAGCTCACTTTTCAGCTTTGAAAGATATACATTTTCTTTCTTGAGAAGGCAGGTAGATACTTCAGCTCTCAAATGACTACAGCATGCTTTAGCAAAATGATACAGAGTGTGAATTTTACAAGAAAAAAACTTCTGTCTGTTTTGTCTTCAATTAAGAAAATATTTGTAATAAGTATAAAAGTGATCCCTGTGTGTTTGTGAGAGGAACAGGGAGTTATTTCTTGCAGTAGAATAAGAGTTCTGTAGTCTCTCTTTGATATTCTTGAAGAAGAGAAATTAATTAATATTTTTCTAACCAGCCTACAGCCTCATTAATCTTGGATGGCAGCAAATATAAGAAGCATAGAAAAATTATATGGTATCAACCATAACTCAAAAAACTTCTGTCCTTTCAGAGAGAGAGCATTCTCATTTTGCATAATTAACTCTCCAGCTCTGCTTAAGAAGTAATGAGCCACCTTTAGTTACCAATGTGTTTTTTTCATTCCCGTTCTACTTATCCTACAATCTGCGGAAAAAATATATCCATTCAAGAATCAAATTTAGAAAGATAGACAGCTTCTAAAGTTCTGTTGACAGTTTTCCTGTGACCAGAGGGTATCTTGTAATCTTCTTTAATGATTTGGGATTTCCATCTGATTGAACCATGTCTGTTTCCCAACTACACTGGATTTTCATACTTTAATAGTGAAGCAGAAAGTAAATATATCTTTTCCAATCTATTGATTCCATGGGTTATTTTCTTTTTTGTACCCAGGTTTATTCAATGTAATTTCACTTCCAAAACTTAAAATAAAGATCTTTGTAAAGTGTCTAGCCACATAAAGTTCCCTTCACCATCAGAGGAAGATAGAGCAGGACTTTCTCAAAAATCTGACCTTGCATCATTCTACAGATTAGGAAAGCCTTTTACAGAGAAAAACATCTGCACTCCATTTAGAGTCTGATTATTTGTCTAAATTTAGACTGATTCAATACTAAAAATGGAAGTCCATCCATTTACCTTCAGGTACTTGGTATGACTTTGTTTCTTTCATTGCAGCGACTTGCAAAGTTCTGTTGTAATTCAAATCTATATATTTTCCATCTTAATTTAAATTTTTAATGCATTTATCTCACTTTGTGGCAGTGTTGATTTTTGCTGGGAAGGTGTCTTCAGAACTGAAAATGTTTACCATTATCTTCTTTGTTTAAGCTGTGCTTCTCCTGTTGGCACTTAAAAACTCTTACATACTGGGATAATTCACCAAAGTAGTTTCTGGAGGTTTCCATCTCCTGTGAGCTACCATTGTGAACTACTCCACATCTTCATGCCTGATGTATCCATCTTTGCAGTGCTTCAGATCTTTCATCACCTCAAACAAGTGCAAACACCATGGCTCAGGGGCTTTGTCAGACAATTTCTTTGGCCTGGAAAAAATTACTTTGTCCATGGTGAATTCTGAATCTTTTAGTAGCCTCTTTTTGAGTGCTTTGCCCTAGATGGTCTCATAATGTAGTCAGATGTTAAGGACCAAGTTAAATCCAAAACTGAAAGATGTCTTCATACAGATTGAAATTGTACAAATTCCTCCACAATTCTTGCAAATCTCTTTTTTCTGTGTCTGTCTAACAATTGTTCTGATTCATTTTTATGTGAAGTGTGAAGTACTCCTTGAATTTTTTACTTCACTTTCAGAGTTGGCCTCTCTGCTTGAGTTACTTGAAGACCATTTAAAAATCAAGTAGTTCAAAACCACCTACTGTCAGAAACCAGGCTGCCTTCTGTCTTCCCTTTTAGTTGCTGCCCATTCCTTGTAGCTCCTTTTAAACTTCCTCCAGTTGTTCTCCACATTTTCCAGGGGGTTTAACTCTGCTGGGGTCTTGAACAGCTCCTTTCTTCTATTCAAGACATACCTCAGTTGATTTTATTCCTATTCCAGTGTTTGGCTCAGCAGCCGCAGAGAACAGGGAGATGGCAGAGACCAGCTCCACTTCATGAAGACATTCTTAAAAGGCAGAAAAAAATAAGTTATCCTTCCTTCACAACGGTCATTTTGATCCTATTGTCACAGACAAACACACCTTAAAGGAGGTGTTTCCCAAGAAGCAAAGGGGTAGCAAGAGACAGGGTACAGAGAAGATGGGATGAGAATCTCTGTGGAGAATCCAGAATTGGTGTGGCCTACTGAGAAATGTCAGACTTGTTACAAAGATAATCAAACAGTCACTGATGAGCCTAAATAATAGGCACTGCCTTTTTCTTTGCATTCTTCATTTTGTGTCTTCTTAACTGCCTGGGCAATAAATGTCCTTTGAGGCAGAAAAGAGCAATGGTATCTCAAGGGAACTGGCAACCTGAACTGGAATTGTTACTCCACTGAGGTTTGTTCTGCCACCTTACAAGACCAGCACTAGAGGAAATGGACGTATCTCAAAAAGAGAAAATAGTATTATTTTTAGCAAAAGCATAAAAAAAGTTGGTGATGCTATTCTCAGCTTCACCTCTTTATTCTTCTGAGAGTTTAGAAATAGCTTCATTATCTATATAAAAGCAACTCCACTCAACTGAAAAATTTTCTGTTCTTAACATTTGGTTTTGTACAGTATTGGCATAGAACCAGAATATTCTGAAATTTTTCAACGAGGAAAATGAAAACAAAGAGGCAAATAGAGATGGAATACAGCCAACAGCCCAGCTAACTAGGTCACTTAGTAGGGATAGGAACTCTCCTCGCATCTCTTTGTGTGTTTCTCCCTGTATAAATAACTAAACATTCAGTGCATTACAAAGAGGTGGATTTGCTGTCTATGACCTGATATGAAGTGCCATGGCAAGACTACAAGACGCTGATGGAAAAGCCCCTTTTCTTAATGATATTGATCAGAAATTTTATCTGTCCATAAGATACAATTAAATCTTGTAGTTACTGGCATATGATTGTCCTGTAATGAAGGTCACACCTTTTGTCTCCCCAAAAATCCTTCTCTGATGCCAAAAGAAATTATATATGTTAGCTAGAATACACTAGAATTCTTTTAAAACATTTTTTTTGTCTAGAGGTTTCAGTGGAAAGGCTCTTCATTGAAAAATTTGTAACCAGTTTTGGAAAAAGCTGGGATTTATGCACAGGTAACTGATGAAAATGGACATGTTTCATGAAAGAAACATTTTTGCAACATGTACCTTTTCTTCAAATGTAAATATAATAGAAGTTAATCACCTTCAAAAAAATTATAAAACTAAAAATATTTTAGTAAAACAGATTTATTTTTTAATTGAGATTTATGGAAAAATATTCAATATTTCACTGAGAAATATTTCTTTAAGTTTATTAATAAGCTTTCCATCTATTATTCTATTTACAATGCATACAGGACTTGTATCTGAAAGTTTGCTAGTTTTTCTCATTGATGGCTATTGCCATCAATACTGAAGAGTTACTTCACCACTACAGCATTTCAGTTGTGTACTGACACAGTAGGATGGAAATAACAGTAGATAGACATTGGCAAAAATGGAGTTATGCAGGGATAATCGAGCTTCCATAAATGGAGGAAACTTGTTTGCATACAAAACAATTTTTAAAAGGCCATGTGAAAGGAGATTAGATTTGCTTGCAAGGAATAACACACAAAATCACTGCAGAGGGTTCAGTGCTTGCTCTTCATCACAGTGCAGGGCAGAGTTACATGCAAACACCTGACCTATGTGCTTTGGATTGCAGCACATCACAGTAGCTTGTGGTTGTTTTGATGGAAAAGAAGGAGTGATGGCACAAAACTGGGCATTTCAGCCTCTGCTCAACCTCAGCTTAAAACACAAGATGCTGTGAGTGCTGCTCTGTTGTACGTTGATCAATGTGATTGCACTTTTGAAGCTGGCTGTACATCATGCAGCAAAGATACCTTTGATTAATCCCCTCCTGGTTAGTTTAAGTGATAGAAAGCCCCCTGAGGACATAAACTTGCTCTCCTTCTTTTCAGAGATCAGAGACAAATAGTTTCTTCCTGTGTTATTCTTGTCTTGTGTAAAGAGGATTTGTACAAGGAAATCCCTGGTGTAAACAGTATTGAAAAATTGTTCTGAAGGATTAAAGCATCTCTAACGATCTGACCCAGGGAGTGTGTCTTCCAGCAGCTGCTCTCATGTGGAGAGTTTGGGCTTCAAGTAATGAGGCAGTGCACTAGATGTTTAATGTTTTAAGAAGATGTGACAGACAGAAGCCTCACCCTATTCTGTATATTAGAATAAATTTTAATGACAGTCCTTGCTACTTAAAGTGAGGCAATTTTGCTCAATAAATTATACATTCAAGAGCACACTAGTGTAGCATCAATTTTTGCCTCTTTCTATGCCTTGAGAAAAAAGCCAGGTGAGTACTAAGGAAGTAGGATAAGGATGAAATCCCACAGCTCCTCTGAATTCTCAGACTTCTTTACTATTACTTTAAAGACGAAAAGGACACTTTTTTTTCCAAAATCGGAATGTTGTCTGATGTAATTTCTAATTAAATAAGGAGAAATGCTTATATGACTGTCAAAAAAACCTCTACAGTTCACTAACCTTTCAACAACTTTATCCAATACTCACTTCTCTTCAGACACTGCCAAAAAGACCAACTTTTGCAACTTAAGCAGGACTTTAGTCAGGAGTTAATGCTTAGAGTATCCTTCAAATTCATTGGCTTTCTCTTACTGAATGGGCATTTATTAGTTTTTCTGTTAGACCAAGGTTTTTCTGTTTACCCTCAGGAAAAGGTAGAACAATTCCACTTCATGGATAGAATTGTATAAACATCCTGCCCATTATTTATTTTTGGAAATATAGAAGTCAATGGAGCCATAGAACTATAAGGTCACATTTGCTTAGAGCAAAATCCATGTTAAAGATTTCAGTCTGCCTATAGTTATTTTCTTACAGCAGAGAGACTACAGAGGAAAGGGAGATGTAGACTGAATGCCAAAACAACACTATAAAGAATTCTTGTTGTTCCACAAAACAACTCAGAGAGGAGACATAAAAGGAGAACTAAAACAGTTGATGCTTCTCTGTATAAATTGTGACTCTGGAAAAAACTACTGTTTGCACACATGTATATGCACAGGGAGAGCAAATTAAAATGGCCTGACAAACTCAATTCTTTTTTTTTTAAAGCTTCCTAAATCTTGACTAGCCAATTTGAATTCTCTTTATTGGTCCTTATTTGTTTATGCATGAATGGGAAATTCTTCTCATTTTTCACCAAAAAAAGGTCTATATGTGAAATATTTAAGATTATATGAATCAAAAGTGATGCAGTTTTTAAGTTGACTGCCATCTGTCATGTAAGTCAGTGGAAGAATAGATAACATCAGTTATCTTCTTAATGGGCTACCTCTTTAGTCTGTTTTAGTCTCAGAGTTGCAACAAGAAGTCCAGATACTTGAGTTCACATCTGCCCCAGCTCCTGGGAGTGTGGCCTGGGTCACAAACCACTTGTTCCTCTCCTGGCATCATTCACTGCCCACCTCTATATCCTGTATCTATCCTCTATATCCCTTACCCCTTCCAACTTCCCCTTTCCCTTACATGGTCTCACCTCTCTGCTGCTCTCTGCCTCAGTCCTTCGCTCAGGAGACATGAGAACTCACAAGGATAAACTCTTTGAATGCAATGTAGCAAACGGATAAATTCTTAAAGATGGCACGGAAAGAATTAATTCCACCTTTCTACCCTTCCCGTTTATCTTACTCCCATCTAATATCTTGCCAGACATAGAGCCTGAATCTGCCTCGAAGCAGCCCTGATTGCAACCTGCCCATGTGTCTTTGGAGTCTCCAGCACTCGCACTCTTCATCCATGTTTTGTATCCTGGTCTCACCAGTGTCCTTCCCGTGGAGCAGCTGCTGTTTCACAACTCATCTTCCAGCTCTTTCACACCTCTTGCTCTCCCTGCTGACCTCATTGTCTCCATTCCCATTCTCTATCCTACTTTCACTGCTGGCTGGGAACAAGAGTAAGTGACTTGGGGTTCCTGGGTTCCTGTCCAGACTTGAGCATCAAATTGGCCCAGCATAGTGAATCAAAGGCAGCTGCAGTATATTTATATGGAGAAGTGCAAAAAAACAAGTTCTTTAGTAGATGCAGAGGTGAAATCAAGTAGACTAGACAGGATTCTCAGTTAATAAAAATCAGCATAATTCCATTATTTTATGTTTGCAAACTTCCCATCTTTGTGTATGAAATGAGAACATTGCCAACACAGCCCCCATTTCATCAGGGCACTTAAGCGTATATTAATCATCTATATTTGTTCAGCAAAGTATTAAGCAGATGTTTTACTTTAATTCTCACAGAGGTCAGCATATAAGAGCATATTTAAATGCTTACCATAATAGAATTAGGATGAAGCATCTGGGCCTAAGAATAAAAACACTCTGCTGCACAAAAAGTAAAAGAAATCTGAGGAGATAAAAATATCATATTCATTCTTCTTTTACACAACACCAGCATATGAGACACAACATCTAACTTTGGTGAGCTTCTGTAAATTTGATGCCTTCCATAAATTTATTTTCTTAGAAGGATTTCTTGGTCAACTGAAATGGTCCATATGAGGACTTCAGTTACTTTTCCCATCTATACCCTCCCCATTTTTTTTGCCATGCTTAATTCATGATCAAGAGAAAACCAAAAAGAGAGAAGGACTCAGGAAAGCACAGATTCTCCAGTTACTGCTGAAATAACTCCCTGAAGATAATGTGCTATGCTTCCTTTCCATTTTTAGTTGGCAATCCTCAAAAGCACGTCAGATGAGTGACCTCTTTTGTCCTATCCTTGTCCTCAAACATTAATTAGTTTATGCTTTGTGACTGACTCCTGCTGACTAGTATCTCTGAAGTTAATCATGTCACTAGGGACATTTGTGTAAGCTTAGGTTCTGTGTAATAGCACTAATTATAAAAGGAGATGTAAGGTTATTTGGCTACAGAAGTGTGTTGTTTCATAAGGTTACAGAAAAACAAGAAACATTTGCAGATATCACTGGTGAGAGGAAAAAGTCAAATATGAACTGGCTTTGTGTTGCTCACCAGTTCATTAATACCTCGATTTGTCTTTCGTCACTCTCCTTTCCCTCACCCATGGTAATGTCCTGCAGCAATGGAATTAGTCATTGTTGGAGGACAAGGAGTAAGACTTTAGTGCAAATTTCTGCAGAAAAGTTCAGTGCAAGGGAGAAGGTGAGATGGAGGACAAGTTGCTTGAGATAATTTTTGTAGGAATAGAGGAATGTATCTCCCTTTTATTATTTATCCTTTGGTAGGGCCATCACATCACTACTCTTTAAAGTGAAATTATACTCTGAAAAGCTCCTCAAAATGCAGTTTTGTATGTGAATTTTGTTTCGAAATTCGGAGAATTTTGGTTTTTAAAATGTTGATTTCCATTGCCCTGACCCTGAAAGGCAGAATGAGGTCATCTTTTGCCAAAAAGCTGCAATTTGGACCAGTAAAAGCATTGGGAGCTCTTACAAAGTTAGCACTGGTCGTTCTAGCAGTAAATCATGGCGTTTGTCCCTGTTCTCTGGCTCTGAAGGAATCTTCAGTTAGGACAGTGGTACAAATACAGATGAACTAAGAAGCAGTTTGAACTTTATCTGTGACACTCATTGCATTCTTTTCATTTTGTGCTTACAGCAAGAAGCTGAAAAACAAAACCACTAGAAAGAAAAGTACTTACAACTGGCATGAAAGGAGTAATGGCTTAAAATTTTACCACTGCCCAGAGGATTTAAACTAAAAATTGTGATGTTTATAGTTAAGTAAAGGGGGTAAAATTAACTAAAGTGCAAGCTGAAATAATGTCGAAGATTACTAGATCTTTTGATCATATTTCAGATGGGATGGGTCAGGATAAGACAGGACAGGATAGGATGTCTGCATTTTATGTTATTTAATATGCCACTGGAAGCATGAAAGTGCCAGAAAATACTTCCTGGCTCTAAAAAAATTGTCAAAGAGGATAGATACCTGTTGAAACCGGATAGTTCTGACCCTCATAGCACACGTCCTGCAGTACATGTGGATAACAGAACAGCTGTTTCGATAGCTAACACTCCCCACAAATGACAGCTCGAAGACTTATGCCAATGTCAATCATTCCTCCTGATGCTAGATCTTAAGTGCAAATGAGATAACCTCACTTATCCTGCCCTATCAAGAACAGGAACCAAAATGTCTTCATTTGCACAGTGCCAGTGGCGCGATCCAAGCCCAGCAGAGACCCTTTTGCAGAGTGGCAGCCAGTGACAGGCTGCGAGACTAAAATGTTCTTCAAAGTTTCAATCACCCAAGGTGAGAAATGACAGCATTTCATCCATATGTTCTCATTGCACTCATTTTAAAGGGACAGTTAAGCAATTTAAATCAGGGACAGTACTGATCACATAATTATAGCTAAATATTTTCTGAATATGTGCAGTGAAAATGTGATTTCTGCCTAGAAGACTGGTTGGATTAGCACTTCCTCCAGCTACTTGTTTTAATTCAGAACAGACTGAATTTCTGGGAAACTTTTCTTTCAGTATACTGTTATTTATTCCAAGTAAAATACATCAAAAATTTTATTCCAGTGAGGTCCAAAACTACCATCACAACTAGGAATTTAATAGGTCCAGCTCCCTCAGCCTTTCCTTGTAAGAGAGATTCACCACCTTGTTGCCTTCTGCTGGACCCACTCCATATCACTCTGGCACTGAGGAACCCATAATTGGACACAGCACTCCTGATGTGCCTCACCAGGGCTGAGTAGAGGGGCAGGATCACCTCCCAGAGCTGCTGGCTGTGCTCTTCCTAATGCATCCGAGGATCCTGTGGCCTTCTCAGCCACAAGGACACACTGCTGGCTCACGGCAGCTTATAGTCCACCAGGACCTTCCCCACGTCCTTCTCCACAGAGCTGCTTTCCTGTAGGTCAGCCCCCAGCCTGTTCTGGGGTTATTCTTCTCCAAGGCCCTGCATTTGCTTTTGTTGAGCTTCAGACTGTTCTTCTCTGCCCCTCTCAACCTGTCAAGGTCCTTCTGAAGAGCTGCAGAGCACTCCAGGGGATCACTCCCAGCTTTGTGTCACCAGTGAACTTGATGAGGAGGCAGCTGCCCCTTCATCCAAGTCATAGATGCAAAAGTTAAACACTGGACCCACTGTTAAATCTTGGGGGACACCACCTCCAGCTAGACTCTGTGCCATGACCTCTCAATGCACCTCACTGTCCACTCATCTAGTCCACACTCCCTGAGCTTGTCCATAAGGATGTTGTGAGAGATAGTGTCAAAAACATTGCAAAAATCAAGGCAGAAAATATCCTCTGCTTTCACCTCTCCCATCCAGGTATTAATTTCATCTTCACAGAAGGTATCAGGGTTTTTTTTTTTCACTCAGTTCTTCACCTGATCCAACAAAGATGAAAGTCAGTAACCTTTCACCAAACTGTGTGTGAGAAGGAAAAGGTGATCTCTGATATCCTGGAAATGGAAAACTCTCAGTCAGGTAGAAATGGGGTTTTGAGGTGGGTTTTATCTTATTCAGCTTTCACTATGTAAAGGCTAAACTTCTCCATTATCTGTGGTGGAAACTGGCAATGGACAACTATCCTTAAACAAATATTTGTGATGGTTTCTGTCTCTCTTTATTGACTATTGGAAAAGCCTGTGAAGAGCCTTGGCCCAGACACCAATGGTTTTATGTCGAAAGCTTGGATAAATTAATTCTCTCCATGGCCATCATAATAACTGTCACAATAATCTTTAGTTATTACAATAAGTCCTTCAGCACAGGAAATATCTTAGTGGATCAGTTTTCCTGCATTTGATTAATTGCCCTTTTCTCAGTGCTGTGCCCTGTCTAGAGCATTGAGTAATCTCCAGAAGTGTAAATCAGTGTAAAACGTCAAATGCGCCTCAGTGTTAAAAGAAACCCTGTTATTTCAAGCTCCCTGTTTTAAATCAGATACCATACTCCTCCCATTGAAAAGCAAGCTGCTTCTGCAAGGGCACTGTACTGATTCAAATAGAAATGTTCGGCAAAAAGAAAAAAAAAGAGAGTGACACTAGGTATCTAAAAGGGTTAAAGAGAAAATTAGATTTAAAATATTCATGATGCGAATAACAATAACAGGAATTGTCCATTTGCAAGCAAGCCTGATCTACAAGTATCTTTCATGGAACATCATTCATGGTAGTGAATTGAAAAAGTGATTTCCACCTTAAGGTAGGAGAGTAACACTCCCCAGGGGCATTAGGGTTGTTTTGTCTACGTGTTTTATGGGTTTGAATTAGAGTGAAAAACTACGTTTACTCTTCTTATTGGAATAAGGAAGACAGAAGAGGTCTATGTTTTTTTGAATAAATCCTTGCTCCTGATAAAAACAGGGGCATGTTATAGACCAACAAACTTGACAAATAGCAATGCTGGCTCTTCTAAATATTTGTGAGTTGGGAGGATGCAAACGGGGTTACAGTTTAAATGTGAGTGAATAGAATTTGAAATTGTGGCCACTTGATCTGTCCCTCAAAAAAAGCATCAACTTCTGAGGGATTATACTTATTAAAAAGCTGATGAGATTCATGCTTTTTAAATATAATATAGCTTAATCTAAATTGAAGAGACTCTAGAGGAACTGTCCTATTTCTTACTGACTCCAGTAGAGTCAATCCATGTGCTATGATGGCAAAAATGTCTTTAAAAAGACAAACACCTTGAGGCAAAGGGTGCTACTAAGTCCTCATCCCCATTTACAGGATTTATTAAAATAATATAAAAAGGCAATAATAGAAACCATCATTTTAGCAAGGTGACCTTCAGAAAGGACATTTCAAAAAAGAATCTGCAATTCCTTACACATAATACACAATGCATACAGTTTGCAGCCACCTAACTCTGAACAGACTGCACTTAAAGCTTTCAGCATGTTGGTGAAAAGATTAGGTATGTTAATTGAATAATTGCTGCTTTATACAGTGGTATTTATGCTAGATGAATTTATAATTTACTATTACAGAATGTTGTAACAGATTAATATCCACTTATCAGTCTGTGAACAACCCTGTATCCATTACAAGGAAACTCACTGAAAGATGGAATAATCACACTAATAGAATAAATGTACTATTCTGAGTGCAGTCTTTTTATTTAAAAGAACATGTGAGGCATCAGCAAGGACAGAAAGTCCTTGGAAGGGGCATCTGTCCAGTATTAACCTAAAGGACATATCTGGAGAGGTTCTAGGCTTCTACTGAGAGCAAATTTTAGCATAAGCTTCAGCAGTAGGGAAAAAACAGGTAATATAACTGGGTCGTTTGCTAAACACCAGGAGCAAATCCTTTCAGTTTCACAGTCCATCTGAATAATGAGTGTGAATAGTCAATTAAGTTAATAAAGATACAGGACATCAGTACATTTACATCAAGGTGATGTATAAACTACGATCTAACGAATGCCTGATGGGTGTGACTGAACTTAATTAACCTTTATCCTGTTCAAAATGAGAGTTTTAAGCACCTTACATCTAGATTGTCTTTATTGGTAGCAAATTGTCAGTTATCAACACTTACCTCTCCTTCTAACAAAGCTTAAACTGTAAACAATGAGAGAAGAGTACTGAAGCAGAATACAAGGAGGAAGTAGCTAAAATTTATTAATTTTTTTTAAAACAAAAAGTGCCAAAACCTAGTGCCTAATTCTACTGGATTATTAATGGCTGTACTTATGACAGAAAAGCTCATCATTTTCAAAAGCAGATTTGCATACTGCATCACCCCAGAAGCCAGTGTGGCCTGCCATGGTTTGTGCTACACTCTGTCTCAGTGGCACATTGGTACAAGCACATGAACAGATTGGTATCATATAGTAGGGAGATGTAGGGACTGCACAGGAGTTTTTTTGTTGTTCATTTACAAGGGATGAGCTCAGCAATTTTACATACTTTGAATATATAAAGTCTTACAACCTGATGCAAATACTGTATGGGACTAATATTCGAGATCTGTACCTGAAGAAGTTGTATCTTTTCCTGTTATACTGAGTGGGCAAAAATAATCAATGCTGGGTTGCAATTAATTTTATTATAAAATAAATATCTAAAATACATCACATCTGTAACATTTATAACATGTATAACACCTTAGAAGAGTCTATACTCTGTTGACAAGAAAGGTAGCCTAAAGTTAGATCTAGAATACACATTGTAGGAATTTTTGGTTTTATTGAAATCAGTTAGAACTTTGATGAGAGTTAGATATCCAAACAGTGTTGATGTTTTTTGTCCTGCTGTCTGTGGTTAAAGGAATGATTTTTTTTAAGTCAACACTGAAAAGAAACAGCAATTCACAGCCCAAGTACTGTGAATAAGCTCACAGCTATACTGATGAAGTATAGGGGCCATAAGAAGTACAAGTCACACTTACAGTGCATGAAGATCACAGAAAACATCAGCAGGATAATCCAGAGACCATCAAAAATGTACTTAATATTTAGCCCCCAGTGCATTTCTGGTCGGTGCTTAGGATTTACTACTGAGATGACAATTTGGCTTGCACCAGAGCAGAGCCTTGGTAAAATCAAGAGTTATATTTCTAAATATAAGATATTTCTATATCTTAGAAAACAATGCTTAATCATACCTCTTTGAAATACTAGCAGCAAATGTTGGTAATATAAATAATAACACTGCCACTATCTAAAGGTGTTCTAAGATAAAGGCTTATCACATTTCACTGGTACTGCCTACTGATGTGGCTTTTTCTTCTATACACAGATATGAAGAGACAGCAGGTTAATGATTAGTATATGCTTTTTTAGTTTAGGAACATGTTTTATAAGATATTATATATGTGACAACCACTATTTTTTCCTTATATATATATATTTGAGACAGGCACAATCTATTTATTTTGATAACATAAGTACAGTTTTATGAACATCCCTTCTCAGTAAAAGCAGTGAGGCAGAGACCACATCTCCTGGCAAATTTGTGCATATAAAAAGAAACATTTTGTAATTTTTTTTAGATTGTGTTTCTGTTCTGATGTGTAGTCCAGGGTTGCAGCACCTGGGAAAATACAACTCTTTTAACATAAGGCATCACGTTCTGATATCGACAGGATCATGCTTTTCTCCACTGAAAACATACCAGTTTTCTTCATGATGCATCAAAATATTTCATCAGTGCAGAATGCATGAGTGTTCAGAGTAAGTTGAATACACGATGTACTAGACTTTGTCACACAGTGCTATTTTCATGTCTCATTTCTATTATTAAGCAAAATTGCAGCAGCAGTTCAAAGTTCAGACATACCTAGGTAGGAAGATAAGAGGAAAAATAATAATGACAAAGAAACACATTTTCAAAGTGCAAAAGACACAAAGCCTTGATCAAGATAATAGTGACTGAATGAGAGTAGCTGTAGCTGAAAGCCCTCTGCCAGAGTAGCTAACGGCCATTTATACAGGAAAATAAAATTTCTGTATGCACACAGAGATGTCAAACACAAATGTAAATGTGAAGAAATTCTTCAAACAGCACAATGTGACGACAAGCAAAACACTTCCATGTCTGGTCACTGTATTTTAAAAGCAAAATGACATAAATAAGTACTGAGAAGAAGACAAACAGAGCAACAGAGAGATTCAAAAATTCCTTTGGCAGCTCAAAATGTTTAGAGAAATTGCTAGGTAGGCTTTTAAGAGAGAAAAAAACTGCACTGAGTCTAAGAAATACCTCTGCAAGAAATTAAAGTGTTTGAATGGAAATTCAAACAATAAAAGCAATGAAAGTAAGACCTACAATATTAAACTGGTCTGGAGTTTTATGTTTTTTTTTATTTTTAAGCAGAGAGAACTTCTATACCTGCCTTCTACTTCAGCTCCTGAGCACTCAGAACTCTTTTTAGCAATGACAAATATCCAGAGACTTAAAAAAACCCCAAAACTTAACAAAGTCTTTGTCCATATAATTCAAAGTTAGGTTAGACAACTGAAATTAAGTTGGTATGATTTACTTGACTGTGAGCTCCACAGAGAGCAGAAAACCATGACTGACAGCTATGTGTCCATAGACATGCCCTAAACAAGACTGAACTTTGCACCTCTGGCTTACAGAAAGAGACTTTAAATGTGCTACAGGTATATGCCCACAGTGGAGAAAAGTGCAACTTAAGATCTTGGGCTTGAAAAATTAGTTATTTGTGTTCTTTCTCTCACATTATTCCAATGTCAGGTGCATTTGAACTAGAGTTCATCAAATGGGTAAGTGAGATACTGCCATGGAAAATTAGGGTTTACAGCGTAAAAGTTCCTTCAGAGGTGGTGGTATGTCGATAACACAGGACAATTTCCATCTTAAATACAAGGAATGAAAAATATAATAATGCTTTGGATTAGCTGAAGGCCCAAAGAATAGAGATAAAAAATGAGAAGGGTGAAATTTGGAAAAAACTTGAAAAGTACATAAGAAAATAATATCTACATAACCACTGTTAATATTTATTTCTTAAAAGTCAAAGCATTAAATTTGGAATTCTTTTGAATAAAAAGTATGTCTCCTGCTTTTGTTTTAAATGCTTATCTCATTGTAACTTTGCCCTCAGACACATGGTGACTCTTGAAGTTGTCCTGTGCAGAACCAGGAGCTGGCTTTGATGATCCTTGTGGGTCTCTTCCAACTCAGCATATTCTCTGATTCTGTGACTAAGTTTGGTTATCATATCTGTGATACACACTTTCTAGGAATACTGCAGAAAGTAAAGATTCCAGGACTAAATCATAACTTGTCAATGAAGATGTCGGAAAAGATGCAAAGCCTACATTTTTTTGATTACTAACAAGAAAATTTGAAAAATTACATTAGGTTTAGTTGTAAAAATAACTAAGTTATAGCAAGCAAGTGAATACTTGGGTTACTAGCAAATACCAAGTAAATGCTAAACAGAGCTCCATTTGTGGGTCCTAGAGGGAGTGTGAGAGAGGCAGGATTATCCTAAACCTTCATATTGTGCAGAAATCTGTTCTGTGTACTCATTCTTACCTTGCAGATCAGAAACACAAGCAAATGAAGAGCAATTATTTTAATTTATTCTTCCAATTTAGGGTTATTTAGGGTCTTAAAGTGAGACCTCCCTGAATAGTTTGGTAAATTGACTTAGAAATGAGGACATATTTTTAACAGGTTTACTCAGCATTTAGTTACATAGATCGAGAGGAAAAAAATATAAGCGGAAGTAGTATGAAGAACATATTGTTTCTTTCAGATAAGAAATGTCTTATGAATTCCTATGAAGTGTAGAAAAATGCATAATGAAAAATTATGCCATCAATAATATAAAACGGAAGGAGAGAAATAGAACAAGTTAGGCCTGCAGCACTTTATTTATGTAAGAAAGCTCTTCTGTAACCTTGTCCTGATAAACAAAGAAAATAATATTTAAAACTTTTTTAAAATAAATCTTTATGTTTTTGCTCTACTGTTGAAATAAGATAGACAGTAATTAGTAAAACATACTGAGTGCAGCACCATGTCTTTAAAAGCAGCATATATGAAATATTTCCTTTGAAAGTGTTTAAGTCAAGGGTATAAAAGGAAAAACCCTACAACTTATTGCTTATTCCATTATAATACTTCCTATCAGTAGAGGCACAGTGGGAGATACTTACCCTTACTTATCTCTGGCAGTAATGCTGTTTGCACAGGTGACATAACAATTTTTATGCTCAAAGGCACACTTAGTGATACAAATAATTGTCTTAGTACTATGTATGAACCTGCCTGTAAAAATTTTACTCAGTAAATGTGCAGGGAAAAAGAAAAGGACAGAGCAGAAGTATGATGTGGTCAACTTTTTCGGAGTGCAGATGTTCTGTCATATTTATTAGGGAATTCAGTCTTAGCACTGCAGAGTACACCACATTCATCTATGAGATGGGAGGCAGTTCCCTGGGTGTCAAAGCTATGTCCTCAGAGTGGGAACAGCTGAAAGGAAGGACAAAACCTGATCCAATGTCATCAGCTCAGAAAAGAAGGACAGAGCTGTGCCAGCTTGTAATAGCAGAGGATCAAATTAGAGGGAACCCCAATTATCTGTTGTGGCTTTATTTGTGTAATGGCAAGCTTCAATAAAAGTAAAATGAAGAAACAAAAGCAGAAATATTCAGAGGAGACAAAAGCTTTCACAAGGTAAAAAAAAAAAAAAATGTGCTGGCCTTCATCATATTTTAGGACTGTTTGAAGAGGACATTAAGCTAAAGGACACATTGGAGTTATTCATAATATAATAAAACTAATGGTAGAGGTAGGATCTGGCAGTAAAGACTGGACATTTCTTGAAGTGAAGCATCAAGAATATGTCAATAGTGCAGATCTCTGTAGTTATTTATATGTTGCGTTTGAAACATCACTTTCTGTCTGCAGGAGTGGAGTGAGGCAGTGTGCACTCTGGATCGGTCTCCGGAGATCAGAGGAAATGGCCAGAAGCTGCAGACGTGTAAAATGTGGTTTGTGCCCTTTTTTTTTATTTCCTGCATAACATGGGAGTGATCCCAGTGAGCTTAGGAAGGTGTTTTGTGCACTGCAGCATTGCCGTGCTTGGGTCAGGGGTTGTGTCTAATTCTGCTGCTGAACTCACTGTGTTGGAGACCCTCATGGGGGCAAAAGGCATTTTTAAGTCCAGTGGATCAACCATTTTACACATGCAACCTCTTTATAAATAAATAAACAAGATTTAAGGTGTTGTCTGAAAAAATAGATGAATGGAAAGGTGTCTCTGTATTAACTGGACGTCTATGAGTTTAGCTAAGGGAAGAAAACATTGCTTAGAACTGCAAGGGTGCTGTTAAAAATGGTCATTCTGGGTGCAAACTCCAGATAAGTGCCCAAGGACAAAAAAAAAAAACTGCTTCACAGTTCCAGTGCTAGTGTTTAATGTGAAATTATACCTTTGGCTGGAAAAGAGCTCTTTGTCTGACACAGAGCATGGAGCTTTTGTTTATGATGTTTATTAGGGCTTACCAGGAAAGGTGGCTAATGCAGGGTGATAAGAGCATTACTAATTTTCTTTGACAAATGGCTCTCAGATATTTCCCATTGTACATTGGTACATTAAACTGCAATTTCTTTCACGAATTTCCTTTCCTTACAGCTATGCAATACTGATTCCACACCTATCATATGGCAATTCTAATGCTCATCCACACTGAAGTACTATAAAGAGTGCTAAGAAAACAAGATTATAATAAATAAACATAAGGCTAAATATTTTTGCAGTCGTGCTTCTTCGAACAAGCTGTAGCTATATGAAGCCTGGAGTAATTTAAAAATGCACGCCTGATACAGATACGTTAAAAGAAATTATTCTCTTATCTTACCAGCATAATTCTTAGTTTACCTTGATTCTTAGACCTACCAGTATTAAAAATATTGCTTTCAGCTAAGCAAAATCTGAAGGACCTGCTTTTCTGCATAGGGGTGAGACCAGTGTAGGCTTCTCTCCTTTTATTCTTGACAGCAATTTCCTGAATTGTGTGAAAGAGAGACAAGTAAGTGCTGAGATTTTGTTATAGAAATTATCCCCTGTCAATCTCAGAAAGAATATCAGAAAATATTTAGCTGAAAATGGCTATAATAAAATATTAATTTCATTACCATTTTTAGCTGTGATAACTAGTTTGTTCCTTATACATGAAAAACCTTCTGGTTTTAACCAATTAAACCAAAATCATTCGAACTGAGCACAACCAAATAATGGAACATGTATAGGCAAAATAGATGAAAATTAAAAGCCTTAGGAATGTGGGGTAAAAGTTCTTTTTCAACTTTCAGCAGAAAATATTATGCAATTGATTATTATGAAATTCCTTTTTTTTTTCACTTGGACAAACAGAGAGTATCTGAACTTGGTCTGAGGGGCTGTGGCATCTTTCACAGTGATCCCTTTCACCCAGACAGCCTCTAGACAATTTTCAAAACCATGAGGAGATCACATAATTGGATATGAAGTTCTGTGACTGTACCATGTTCTCCCTGGAGACCATCAGCTTTCCCATGTAAGTGCTATTTCCAGCTGCCAATTTCATTACTTTGAACAGAGATGTTGAGATCAAGGCAGCAGTATCATGTACCCCTTGAGTACGCAGCTCTAATCCCCAGAGCACAGCTCTTCATTACTAGGTTTGGTTTAATGGTACAAGCCCTTTGAGGTGAAGGTCTTCATTGTTGTATCCAGTGCTGCAGGATATTTTAAGAAAATCAAGTTCATTCAGCTCCTTATGACCATAAATTATTTAAGCTATGCTTAATAGTAACTGCAGTAACTTAGTCCTACAGCAAAAAACAGTTCACGAGGATTGCGCTTTGAGTGCTTGTGAGGCAGTTGTTTTGTAAGGCTGGGCAATGAAAATGCCCCTCTATTGTTATTTGTCATTTCCCCAGCTTTTTCCCAGCTCCAGAGAGCTGAGGCACTGAAATGATCCCTGGGCCTGGCAAACCTGTGCCTTTTCTCTTTGAAGGCAAAGAGACCTACCTCATCTTTCACTTACCAGCCCTGCCACTGTCCCCCGGCAAGAGTGTTTTGCTGCAGGCATGGCAGAAAAACTGTCTTGGGCTTGTGTTTCCTAGAAGTAATGACAAGTAGAGGTCCAAATCCTTTTTTTTCCAGCACAGTAAAGGAAGTGAGCTTTCAAAGATTCAGGACAGTGGAAGGGAGTCTTTGAGTTGGAAAATGTGCTAAGATAGAGTAATTCTTGGTAATTAGAGCCAGACAACCTGCCTTCAAGGGACAGAAAATCATCTGCTGTGGACTCTGTATTCATTCCTGCCTAAGAACTTGCTATTTCTCACTGTCTGTGAGTCTGGGGATTTATTCCCATCAACTAAAGCCTTTTTTTAGAATTTGAGTTGATTCATCACCTAGGGATTTGATATTTTTTAGCAATCAATACAGGAGCACACACACTCTTGAGCACTTACGCCTGCACAGTTTTCATGTCCCTCATGACTTCTTTGATTTTTTGGCACTTCTCTTCAATATCTTTTACTTTTGACTGCAAGAGAGATGATTGTTTGAGGCTGAAAACAAAGTTTTTCAGTGTTTATCCTTTCTGGTATTCTAAGTATTAAGCTTATCTTCACTTGTGACACTTCATAATGCTGATCTGCTGTCTTTTTTAACTTGTAATTCAGCAACAGTGCTGGGAATACCAAAATAATGAGTGTAGAGCACTGAACAGTCATCCAAGAACCACAGTGTTCATGAAATTCTGAAGTTGGCAAGATTTGAATGAGCAAGTGCTTGAAAGTTCCAATCATTTACATCACCCTGTCAAGTCACTATATATGTCCTTACATCAATAATCATGTATAGATGAAGGAGGGTGTGGTGGGTTGACCACGGCTGGACACCAGGTGCCCACCACAGACCTCCATGGGCTGCAGAGGCACAGCTGCCTCACCATGGTCTTCACCACGGGCTTCAGGGGAATCTCAGCTCCAACATCTCCAATGCTTTCCTCCCTCCTTCTGCACTGACCCTGGTGCTGATTCTTTAGGATATTGTCACTCTTCTCACAATAGTTGCAACAGCACAGGGATATTTTTCCCCTTCTCAAATATGTTATCCCAGAGGTGCTACACTGTCATTGATGGGGTCAGCCTTGACCAGCAGCTGATCCACCTTGGAGCCAGCTGGCTTTGGCTCTGTTGAACACAGGAGAACTTCTCACAGAAGACACTGTTAGGCCACTGCTACCAAAACCTGGACATACAAACCCAATACCCATTTTTTAAACCCATATCTGGCTTTAGTGTTAAATATAGCATCAACAAGTCAATCAGAACCTGAGCTGGAGTCACAGGGGCATTAATAGTAGAGATAGAGCTGTGATCATCCCAATTAGGCAACACCTGGAGTGCTGTGTGCAATTCGGCTCCCCAGACACCAAAAAAGACATGGGCAGACTGTCGAGGAACCAAGGAAGGGCCGCAATGATGATCAAAGATCTGGAGAATCTATCCTACAAGGCAAAACTGGAGATAGATTTTTTTCTCTCTGCAGAAAAGATAGCTTATGGGCACCTCATCAATTAAAGGATGGCTACAAAGGGGATGGAAGCTCTCTCTTCACAAGTAGCCACTTGGAGAAGACAAGTTGTATTGGGAAAGGTTTCAACTCAATATAAGAAAGATTTTTATTTTTTTTAACAGTGAGAACCATCATTCCTTGGAACCTCTCCAGGTCTATGGTAGAGTCCTCACAATCAGAGGCTTTCAGCATGCAATTGAACAAGGTGCCAGATAATCTCATATTATCTCTTATTATCTCATCTCTTTCCTACAAAAGGTTGGATTAGATGGTCTTTTGAGGTCCCTTCCAACCTGACTGATTGTATGATATGGCATTAATATGGTATTCCTATGGCAATGATTCCAAAGGAATGATGGTTTTATTCTGAACAATGAAAAAGTACTTCTTTTTGTTTGCTTTAAGCTTGCTAACTGCTCATTTCACTTGGACCTCCTTTAGATCTTCCCTGAAGCAATGAAAAATGTTTCCTGTTTACATAACTTATGAATAATTAATGACTGTATTGATCTCTGTCTTAATCATTTTTTCCTGTACAGAGATCTCTAATCAACATAAGCCATTCCTTACCTTAGATCTCATCTGTTGCCCTTCCATCTACTCTTTGCAGTTCCCTATATGTTTTTAGTGATAAGGGACACCAGAACTGTTCTCAGATACTCATGGAGTGGGAAAACCATTGAGCTGTATGTGGCATAATAATGTTTTACGGTTTGTGTTGTGGTCATGTTTGTGTGGTACCTCTTAACAATTCCTAACATTTGTTTTGCTCTTTTGACTGCTTATTCAGTATGGAGCTGTTATTTTCATAAAACTGTCAACTACTTCTCTGACTTTTCCCACATTGCAATCTGCAATATAGAAACTGTGTTTATTTATAATGCTGGGGTTTTTTTCCTCCACATGTACTACTTTGCATTAATGAGCCCAGGATTTCATCTACCATTTTGTTACATTTTATGTATTTACTCGGCAACATAAACAGTCAAATTCCTTTCAACCAATCTGTTCTCATAAAACACACATTTTGATAATATAAAAAAACCTGTTTGCGCCCTCTACACCCACTACATCCTCTGACTTGGGGATAAGAGCAATTCAAGAACACTGTAGGAAGAAGTCTTGAGAGAAAAATATGTATGTCTAGGGTATTTCAAAGTTTCTCTTCATAGAAAATCTATTTGCAGATTCCAAGTTGGCATAAAGATAACCTGTCAGTCTCCCTTGTGACTGTGAAGGCGGCACTACTGAAAAGTATAGATTCCTTCCATTAGGACTATCCTATATACTGTCTGAAAGGTATTTTTTGATAGAATTCGATATATAATCCAAGTATGAGAAACCATATATATAATTTTAAAAGTTTGGAACACCCAGTTCTACAACAAACATTAAGTCATTAGCTGCCAGGCCTCTAAAAACCTAGATTTAATAGGCAAATTGAATATCTGTGGTGAGGTTACTCTCATTGCTTATCACTGTTAGATATATCACGGAAAAAGTGCTAAATTTTCCATCTTGAGAAAAATTCCTCAGTTTGTGCTAAAATACATAATTCACATTAAGAATTATGTTTTCTGGGTTAATGCACCATGGAAATCGATTAACCTAACCCATCCAAGGCACTCTTAGAGTTTCCTAAGATGGTAGAATTCCTCTCACATAATTTCAGACAATTGCATTAAAGACACAGACTGTAAAAATCACCATTGAATGTTATTGTCATGAGACAGATACACTTTAGAGGATATGAATCATCTCACCTTCTTTGGCAAAGGGTGAATCGCCCTTACCTCCCTTTAACAATATTTACCAGATCTTCAGTGACCATAAGGGCATTTGAGGTGATCAGCTCAGTTGGAGCACACCCCAGAGTAAAATGAAGCCAATACTCTGCATCAGGTATTCTAGGCTGTAATGCATACTAAAGTGCATTCCAAAATGCCGTATTTTCAAATCAAAATAAACAAGAGACTTTAGAAATAACATAGTGGTCACTGAAGCAAGAGGCAAAGTTGTCGAAAGAATTAAGTACTCTAAGAATGCCTCTCCTTTTTTCATTCAGGCAGAAATCTGAAATGCTGACAGTCCTGGGCTGGAGTTTAAGATGCATTCTTTTCTTGATAGTTCTAATGTGCTTGTCTTCCTGCTCAGCAGGAAATACATTAGTGAAAAAATGTCAGATGTGGTCTCACTGGAGAATTAGTCAAAGTAATTTATTCAAAGATCAAATAACAGTGAGGGAGTAACAAAGAAAAAAACACTATTGGAATAAAATTTCCTTTGGTAGGCTGGGTAAGTTACAGGGGTGATCTTTATTTCTGTTGCCTAGATTCTAAAATTTTGATTTTGTGTTACAGTTTTGTCTCTGGATTTTCTGTTTGTCTGATTTTGGTTTTAGGCTGGCTTCTGGAAGAGTAAGAACTATTTGATTGTGCCGACAGTTTGTCTGCTCTTTCTTCCCATATTTTTTACTCAAATATGATTGAATGTAATGAAAATGTCAGTGAAGTGAAGTTCCTAAAATTTCTCGAAAATCAGAGAGAGACCTTCAGAGACTGAAAGCCTGCAGTAAAATTGCAATTCTTATTAAATATGAGAAAATTGATACAGAAAAGCAAGTACAATACAGTTTCATAAGACTTCTTCTTGTGTAACCACTGATATGCATTTAATTATTTAATTATTTAGATTAATATATTGCTTTTATGTTTGCTGTAACTGATATGAAATGTCTGTGGATTTTCTGTGCCCAAAGTAAAATATTTTTAAAGAAAAGAGAATGCTTGATGTTGTGAGCATTTTTAATCTTGCAAATAAAAAAGAAATTGGTTTCTGTTTGGAATATTTTACCAGCAAATAAATGAATGCAATGGCAGTCTAAGGTAACAGAAGGCTGAGAATGATGAGTTGACACCACATTTTCCATTTTCTTGGGAAAATAGTTATGCATATATGGGCACACAACAAACAAATATCCTTCCCAATCTATACGACCAATACATATGCTATTATTACCATCCAAAACCTGAAATCAGTACACTACAAATCACAACTGGAGAAAAATTAGAGCAATGAGAATTCCACTAATTTCTCCATAGCAAATTTGCTACATGGCTTGTTTTAGGGTTTTTTATAGTATATTTTGTTTGATTGCTTCCAAAAACCAAAGTGCCAGATTAAATTTCTCTGGATTTGCAAAAATCTCTTCTAACTCTTCAGATGGTCTTCAGTGTCTCTTGTCAGATTAAAAGTTCTTAAAGCTTGCAAACCATGAAATAAAACTGAGTGATTCTGTCACTGTGAGGACTTACCAGTCAGTAACACCAGTCTTGATCTGACAAAATCTCATGCAAGCAAGGACACTAAAATATTACCAGTTGTTAATTTTTAGTCATTATAAAAAAGTTTCCATTTATAATTTTCTTTTTTTATAAGTATAACGTGGCAAAGCTGATCCAGAAATATGAAAGAGGCCTCTCGAATTCTGATATATTTTTTGAGCAGGGAGGAGATCTACTGAAACTAGTTCAACAAGAAGTACTTTCCTGGAATGAAGAGCATCTGTTCACATCCCAAATGCCTTGGGAAACCTGCAGGACTGTGTCAGTTTCAGTGTCACCAGTGCAATTCAAAGTACCTGAACCTGTCCAAATCGCATCACCATTCCCTAAAGAATAGAAATTGGGATGGAATAAGATGCAGAAGCAGAATTGCAAGATTTTATGAGAATAACTTAATAGTAGTTTTCCACTGCAAGTGTTTGTAGCATATCTGCAGGCTTAGCAAGCTCTTAAGATGCCATCACATAGTCACTGTAAGATTGCTTTTCACTGAAGTCTCCAGTGAAAGGGTTATAAAAATGGAAATTTCATGTGTTGGTCTTTCTTCTTCTCTCCAGCTGAGGACAGCAACCAAATCTATAACCTGGAGTTCAGTAGAAGCTGACGAAGTTGCTCCATGATCTTCATGGGAGAAGGAGAAACTTTTACCAGCTAAAGATCTGACCTGATGTCAGATGACATGATGAAAGTAACAGGGAAGTTGAAGGCACTTGAGTCTGACACAAGCCCTGCTCCTACAGCAGGTCTGTGTGTCATGTGGACTCTACTCCTCCATGAAGCCAACCCTACCAGGTCCTTCAGTATTTGACTTTGTGCCAGCCCAGGCTTGCATCATGCTTGCTTAGCTTTAAGCTTGCTTTCTCCCCTAGCATTTTGCAAGATTCCCCCCAAAGTGCCTGCAGGATTGATCCTTTTTTCTATTTGAAATGCAAAATTTAAGGTAAGAACAAATTCGAGCAAATCATGGCAGATGTCAGAAAGGTAAAACCACAGTCTGTATAAAATTGACTGGCAGGATATTGCTGGTGTTGTCACATCACCAAAAGTCTCATAAAGCTTTCAGACTTTCACTGTGAGCAGCGCCATCTTATGCCAGATAGATTCCTGGGACTGCTCTTCCTTTTTCTGGTGTAATTCAGAGGCAAGTTAGGAATTGCTTAAAAGATTCCAATTTTCTCTATAATTAATTGCCTTCCTCCAGCCAGCTTCAATTCACAGAAGACAAGGGCCTCATTCTTAACGATGTTGCACATTTTATCCTCTCCAATTGTTTAGCAAATCCCTTATTCTGTCATAAGTTTTTCATTTCCCTCCTGACATTTCACCCACTATATTATGGGCATCATCTGAGGATTTAAATCCAAAAGCTATACTGTGGTTCCAAAGCTTCAAATCAACATTGAAAGATGTAGTTCAGCTGTTCTTCTATAAATATGTAGCAATTACAAAGAAATAAGGGTCAATATAGACTCCCAGAGAGCTCTGCATTAACCTGCACTCACTATATTTAACTAGAGACATGAAAGCTACTTAGTTTCAAGGAAGCATTTAAGTATTACAAATTCATGAATTTACAAATTCATGAATTATTGATGAAATAGAAACCTCTCTGGAATTTGAGCAATTTTTATTTGAACATATTCCCCATATTTATGTACAGGCATCTTAACAGTGTTTTTCAATTTCAGTTTTGGGTTTTGAATATACAGCAGGAGGCTCTCATT
Organism: Grantiella picta; assembly: GCA_013397955.1. Classification (NCBI taxonomy): domain Eukaryota; kingdom Metazoa; phylum Chordata; class Aves; order Passeriformes; family Meliphagidae; genus Grantiella; species Grantiella picta. The sequence continues at coordinate 1,333,630 of VZRM01009103.1, read as the reverse complement.
TTGTAAGCATCTGGTGAATTTGCATTACAAGTATGGTTTGCACCAAGGGTTGCGAGCTTGTTGTCACCACAGACTAAAATTCAGCTCACAATCGCATCCAGTTTCCCTCTGTCTTTCCTGCTCTGCTGAAGAAGGTGGCATTTGGGACACAGAGGAGTCCCAGAGGTGTGCTGGCATGGGATTCAGGCAGGTGGAACAGGCATCATTTGGGAAGGATGATGTGGCTTGTTGTCAGTTTGTCTTTCAGCCCTCTGTTTTATTCCAGAAAACACTTCTGTTGCAATTCCCGTCTACAGGATTCAGACTGAGGCAGTTCATGCAGCTCAGAAATTGATGGTGCGATTGACAAAGTAGCAGGCCTAATTAGCAAATATCACCAAACACTGAGAACTTTCCAAATGAAAAATCAGTCACTTTGCAGCACCTGCTTAAAATATATAGCATATTCACCTCTCAGAAAAGGAAGACACATCCTGTGACTCCAGTGCTTTTGCCAGTGGAATTTGGAAGCAGGTAGAAGCAGGTAAATGACCCCGAGATTAGCTCAGTTGGTCAAAGGATGATGCTAATAACTCCAAGATTGTGGATTCAAACCCGGTATGGGCCATCTAAGAGCTGGACTTGATGATTCTTATGGGTTCCTTCCAACTCAGAATATTCTATGTATCTGTGAAAACCAGTCTCCTGTTAAATTATGAAAAGAATTCTGGTTTTGACCTCCTGCACAAAAGTCTGAGTCAGATTTGGAATGCCATATTTAGGGAGGTTTGGGGTCAAGATTTCCTCTACTGAAACAACTTCATGCAGCTGCAATTTCATGCAGAGACAAGGTGAAGTCACTTTTGCGTCAGAGATACTGCATTTTGCAGCTCAGTGACACATCTACAAAACCTGGACTAACACAGGTGGCCCATGAAGAACTTATTGATCCTGGAAACCAGTCATATTCAGGATCAACACACATTGATTTGTGCTGGTCCCCAGTCACCCTTCCTTGCTGATTTTCTGTGAAAGACCTCTTTCTGGAGAATATATGACCTCTTCTTTTACTGGGAGAAATGACCAGAAAGAAAAGTCAGAGATGTCCCACCCTGTGCTTTAAATAATCATGGTTTCAACCATATGAAATCAGCAAACTTTATCAGCTCTGATTTTCTACCATCTCTCTTCATCTCTGGTCATGTAATAATGCTTGTTCCCAAACGTAATTTGGAGCTTTAGCCATTAAAATGCAAGACTCACACTGTCCATAACAATTTGCACATATCAATCAGATGCCCAGATTCGTATGTTTGTCCTGTCAGGCCAAAGACAGACAGATAGACTCTGGTGATAGTTACCCTAAGTTAGCTATCATGATTATCAGTATAGGGGCATCACATGAAGAGATACCAATTGGATTTCCCATTGCAGCCTGCTGTACAACCCCCCAGGTTAATCTTTGACTGAGTCCTGAAGAGTCTGCATCTCTTCCCTTTTCTCCATCTTGATATCATTCCATGAAGAGTGTTTTCCATTATTTCTTCTCCATGGAATGGTTTCTCCCCTGATTTTCTTTCCATTCAATCTCACTGAATTCTTTTATTTGGTATTGCTGAGTTTCTGGACTATGTTTCTTTCCTAAGAGAGAAGGAAGCTGAGATAGGAAGGCCAGAAGTGCCAGTCCAGGCAATACTGGTTTGGCATTTTTTCACACCTACAATCCTCATTATTTTATTAACCACATGACACCTCAGACTCTGCTAACCAGATGGAACCTGACTACCCAAAGCTGCAAGGACTCTCAAGGCTATAAATCAGTTGTGCAAACCAAGGGAAGAAAGTGCCTCTTTAATGCCAGGGCCAGCAGCACGGGGACATTTTTAATAAAAGGTGCTTTGCCAGGCTGTAAAATCCAGTCTTAACATGGTTTCCAGCACAAAGGTCTGCTCACAAGTCCTGCCTGTTGTTTTTTGTCCCTTTTACTATCCATAACAAAACTCTTCTGAAGTGGAGGATATGGAGAATGTCCTTTGTGTCCAGAGAAAAGCTGTAATGATACAACCTCAATGACTGTAGCAAGGGACTTCTTGTATTGTATCATAAAGACAAAAGGGGAAAATATGTTTTTTGTGTCTGGTTTCACATTATAATTCTAACTTGAGGCTTAGTAGGAGTCTCAGTGAATACTTTCTGTAAAATGTGAACAACCTCTGCATTAATTCTGAGACAACTCTCTCCCTCGTGTCTTTTCATCCTCACTGATGAATGGACTGGTAAAATTTCCCAATTTTCTGTTGCATTACATGTTTCAGCTAGCATGTGATATATTTCTGTCCCACTGGGGCAGCCTGAGCATTTGACAGCTTCCTAAACCGTGAAGGAAGACCAAGGTTTTTCCATTCCTTTTGTAATCCCTCAGTCTACCCCTGCCAGACACTGGGAGCAAAACTGATGCTGTTCTTTTGGTTAGTCTGTTGGTATATACAGTAAAAACTGAGGAAACATATCAAAAAGAGAAAAAAAAGGTGTTGCTTTTGGATCATAACTGCAAAGTTTTCTTAACAGGGTGGAGTGGACACAACATGAGATGAGACGGGAGGTGCTGTAAGGAGGGGAGCAGAACACTGATTTGGTGTCTCATTTCTGAGAACAGCAATTTACCATTTCTATTCCATGACTACCTGACCACCTGCAGACCTCAGAGATCTCAGGACTGGCTCAGACTGTTTGCAGAGCTGTGCCAGCCATTCTGTAGGGCTGTAGGGCTGAGCGCAAGCTGTAGATCATACATGGGGCAGTGGTGGCAGGCACAGGTGCTGGCAGAATGTACTACCTGAAAGGTGAGTTCTTCAACTGTCCCTGTTCTGTTCCATGTTTTTCAATTATTTACTCTGCTTTTAACATTATGAGAACCAAACCTTACAGGAAAATTACTTCTTTTCAAGTAAGTATTAATTAAGAAGAAGAAGAAGAATGATTGGAAGAAGAAAACAAGCTGCACAAGAAGGGTTACTTCTTAAAAACATGATGGCTGCTGGCCCATTCATTCTTTGGTCTAATGCTGTATAATTTATCCTTTTGTCCTGCTTCCTTTGCAGGATTATTCCCATGCTGTGTTTACAGACGAAAACAAGACTACACTGCTTCACTCAGTCTAGAATGACAAATTTTCAAGCATTCAACTTTAAAACCCTTCTTATTAAATGAAAACTTTGCACTAAGTACTATTTATTCCATAATGCTTGCTTAATTTCTGTTTTTATCACATGAAGAGGAATTCTGTAGTTCTGTTTATGATATCAAATGCTCTGATTTTTCATAATTAAGAGCTTTGTTTGTCAAATTGTTGATGTTTGCACATCAGAGCAATGGAGTGAGCAGCGCTGTGTACACATGGAAGATGTTCACAGGGAATGCAACTGCAGGCTGTGGGTGTTTGTACAAGCTGTAGCTCTCAGCAAAACCTAGGGTTGTGTGTTGGGACATCATTGCGTAATGTACACTCATCCCAAAATTTCTTCTCTACTTGCATTGGGGAAATCTTTCATTCAAACAACAACCTCAGAACTATAAACCCATTTCCTGCTTGACTTAACACTCTGGCTTTGTTAATCTGGTGTCTAGGATTATCCAATTTGCATGTGAAGCAGGAGTATTTTCATTCTGGGACCTGGATGAAAAGTTTTGCCCATGAAGTGAAAATGACCTTTCCCTTGCCCTTAAAAAAACCCCAAACAACAGATGTTTTTTAGTCTGTTACCACTCTATGATCAGGAGAAAGGCTTACATACTTTGTATGATTCTTATTTATTTACAAGGAAATGGGTAGTTGATGCCTTCCTGCTCTGTGCTGGTGGAGAGAGGAGTTGCTTAGCCTGATGTTTTTGTTTTAGCTTCTGCACACAGAACTCCTGAATTAACACCATTTCCCTACTGGTTTCTAACACAGGGAGAGTTGTATATGTGTATAAAGATGAGCTGGTTACAGTCAGTGAACAGCACAGGATGTTCCTGCTGGTTTTCTTGAAATGTGGCAAAAGTCTGCCTAAAACTTTTAAGTGTCTAATTAAAGGAAATTACTGTTCCCTCCTGCTACTACGGAAGAGATGTGGTGGAAAGTACAGTTGGTGACAGTCTCCCACGCATGTGTGACTGCCTTCAGAACTGTCCATAACAAAATTCTTACTTTCTGTCAAAGTTTTGAAGAATGCTTCATCTCTTCTAGATTCTGTTCTGCCAACCATCCTTTCACAAAATTAAACAGCTTTGATCATATTCTCCAACATCTCTTTGTGATTCTTGTCAACGCTTATTGTGAGGACAGCATTCTACAGAATAACAGAAGTCAAAGCTGATCAATCAAATCCATCCCATATTTCTCATGCTAACAAAATCCAATCCTTTCTTATTTTTGGGGTTTTTTCATGTATTTTTGAAACATATTCGTGCACAGATCTTTTATTATTCGTGGAAGGCACCTCTGTGGTGCAATACCTAAAAAAATCAGAGGGCTGGGCATTCACCAACTACATGAAATTCAACAAGGGAAATTGCTGAATTCTGCATCTGGGATGGGGCAAACTTGGATGAACAGGCAGACTGGGGAAGGAGAGGCTTGAAGGAAGAACTACAGAAAGGGACCTGGGGGTTCTGGTGGATGGCAAGTTGAAGATGAGCCAGCAGTGCCCTGGAGCCAGGAGGGAAATCTCTGTCCTGGGGACATCAGGCGCAGCATTGCCAGCCTGGAAGGGAGGGGATTGTCCTGCTCTGCTCTGCTCTGCTCTGCTCTGCTCTGCTCTGCTCTGCTGTGCTCTGACCTGGGGCAGCCTCACCTCCAGTGCTGGGGGCAGTTTTGTGTGCCACAACATAAGAAAGACATTAAACTATGAGAGGGTGTCCAAATGAGAGCAATAAAGATGGTGAAGGGCCTTGAGGGGAAGCTATGTGAGGAGCAGCTGAGGTCACTTGGTCTGTTCAGCCTGGAGGAGAGGAGACTGAGGGGAAACCTCATTGCAGTTTGCAACTTTCTTATGAGGAGGAGGGGAAAACTCTTCTCTGTGGTGACAGAACCCAAGGGAATGGCCTGAAGTTGTGTCAGGGGAGGTTTCAGTTCTATCTTAGAGAAAGGCTCCTCACCCAGAGGGTGGCTGGGCACTGGAACAGCTCTCCAGGGCAGTGGTCACACCACCAGTCTGACAGAGATCCAAAAGTGTTTGGACAATGCCCTCAGACACTTGGTGTGACTCTTGGGGATGGAGCTGTGCAGGGCCAGGAGATGGATTTGATGATCCTTGTGGGTTGCTGCCAACTCAGCTCACTCTGTGATTTTGTGATTTTTGAATAGCCAAAATTTACTAAACTTCTATTTTTATAGCTATGACTCAGTGAGCAAGCTTTAAAGTTCCTTATTCTTCACTGAAGCATTAAAATCCTGATCCTGTACTTTTTCTGATGAAAACTTCATGTGGTCTGAATTTAATTTCCTTTTGTTACAATAATAATAATTAGGATATAGATAGAATGAGTTAAGCCTGCTAAGATGTTAATATGAGCAACCTGCCCTTTTTCCTTTGTTGTGTTTAATTCCTTAACACTATTAAATGTATGCATTTCAGAGAGCTGATGCATTGCACTATTCTGTTTTACAGCTGGGGACTGAGAGGTGCTCCTCAGGGAGAAACATTATTTGTCCCCGAGATGATACACAAAGTTTTTGCAGAAGAGAAAATCAAAACTACCTTTACAGACTCTGGGTTAGTATTAGAAATAGTGCAGTGTTTTAATTTGGCATAAAAATTCACTTTGCACGTCTGCAATAGAGATTTTCCATTAAAAATTATTACCTGCTAAACTACTATAGAAGTTTCATTTCTTGGAGATGTCATTCTGAACTGATGTGTGAATAGTGGTGCCACAGACATGGTACCACAGATATGTTGAATTTGCAGTAAATATTTTCTGCTACAATTACTCTGCCAGTTTTTTCATAGCATTACTTTGTAATATAATGCCTTTTCGTAGATACATTGCGAAAAAGCACTATTTTTTTCTTATTTTCCATTCCATCTTACATGTTATCTGAGATAGTAGGATAAATTCTAGAATAAAAAATTGAATAAATTCTATAATTATAATTTTAATGTTAAATTTTATATATTGTAAAATTATTGTATTATAAAATGTGTATTGATATATTTAAATGTCTGCATATCTGTCCTGGAAAACACTTTGACTTTTTTTTCTTCAATGGAATCCCTACGTCCTTGTTTTCTGTTTCTGTAATCTACTGTTAGAACAATACTTTAAAGAGCTGGTTTTATCTCTGATAATCATTAAAGCATCACTCCTCAGAAAATTATCATTTAATAAGCTTGTCAGGAGGACAAGTGTGAGGAAGTTTAATTAATCAAAATACAATGTATTGATATTCAGTGGTGCAGAAATCACAGATCAGAGTTTTACCTGCACATACCAGAATTTAAGGTTGATTGTTCTGAAATATGACACAGTTCTGTTTTGCACTACATGGGAAAGACAATTTTTGTAAGAAATTTCTTTATTTAATTTCTTTTTTAATAAAATAATTCTTCAACTCTTCCCTTTCTTCATTAGTGAATACACAAGCGAGTACTTGACTGAAAGCTGAGTTATTTGAGCTGCTTCTGAAGTGGTTGGCACAGTTGTGCTACTTTGTGCATCATGAGTGATCAGCGACACTAACAGAGAATGGGTTGTCACAGGGGAGGAATTTGCTCAGTGATTGCCAGTTCTCTGGGTGCATTACACTAACTGCTGGCTTTTGCATTCCTGTGTAAAGTGAACCCTAATTAATCCAGCCGTGAAAGTCCTGCTTCATCTTCTGAAACTAGCTAATTATGAAAAATGTAAACAGCTCTCTCCAAGCACTCTGTGTGCATATTAATTTCTGCCCTAATGATGCTTATTGTCTGATTGACTTCACGTTGTCTTTTTTTTTTACTATAAATGCACTATTTCTAGGGTTTTTTTCCATCTTCATCTTTAGCATCCAGACTGGTGTTTTCTAATAACCTGCCTTAAAGTAAACATTCATTTTAGTACTTTAACCAGTAGGGATCTGTCTGGCATTCTCCAAAATGAGTACTTTAATACTGGTGTGGTGTGATCCTCCCATGGGCATGCAGTACAGCAAGGATGTGGCAGCAGCTCCCAGGGGTGGGAATCAACAGCCTCAGGGAAGACTCAAAGAGCAATTTATTTCTTCATTGTTGTATATCCTTAGATTAACTCATCGTGCTAATAGAAATCATGCCTAGGAAACAACTTTAATGGAATCAATGCCAAATTGACCTTGGTGCCTCCAAACCCCTTGAGGATGTAGAAGCCATGGTAATAGGAGAATTAAAGGCCATAGGAAGGGTGGAGGCTTTTTCCCCTTTTGCCTGTAAAGGGCTGGGAACACAGGGTAAGTCAGGATTCCCCATCCTTGGATACACATTTTCTGGATCACCTTTCTACCCCGTGAAGAAGGTCCATTCTGCTGAACAGTCATGCCAAAACCAATTCATGGATGGAAGGCATGGGAACAGGTACATCCTCTCTTTCCAAAGGAGTAGGTCAATTGTTTTGACTCTGTCATTCATTCTGTGATTATTCAGGGAAAAAAAAAAATGAGAGAAAGAACAAGGATGCTGCAGAAAAGAATATGCAGGTGGGAGAAGGGAAAAGGAAGCACAAGGGAAAGCAGTCCCCAGTTCTAGAATGAGCACTTGCCAAGGCTTTCATTTTGAGCCCATCCACTTGCCTTTTCCACTTTCAAGGGTGGAAGACACTTTCATTGTCCTTCTTTGTTGCCCACCTCTTCTAGAGCTTGTTTTTCCACAAAATATGAAGGATTTTGATACTTACTGTTGCTAAGTATATGCTGCATTATAGATCATTTTGATCTTCGTTGAACTGTACCTCATTAGAGGAGCATGTTTTGTTTAAGTAGAGATAAGGTTGTTCATAAGTAATTCAGTGCCACTTAGAGAAAAATCAATTGTGGGAGCATTAAATTTTCATTAAAACTGTTAAATACGATCTGACCGTCAGATGGTCTTCAGTCATATGTGTTTTACTGCAATATTACTGTAAGTAGCAGACTGAATGCAGGATTAGGTGGTGAAGAATACTTCGCATGGTTCAAGAAAAAGGATAAAAGTGGGGTAATTTTCCATTAGCATTCTCTCTGCAGGGATCCTAAGTTACTTACAGGACCATCTGCACTTCTGGAGATACTGTGAGTTTGAAGTGAGTCGTGTGTGCAAGATGAGCAGATTGGAGTTGTCTGGGCAAAGAAAAAACAGACACACTTGGTTCTGTGGGAATATGACACATTTTGTAGCTCCTGTAGGCCTGGAACATCACACACCACAACTTCTTGCGCTTCATTCTCTCTAATCCTCACCTTTTTCTGATGATTTTGACATGACTTCCATGTCTTCCTGTCCATTAACATTGATCTTATACTCCTCAACACAGCAATTCTTATTTGTTCTCATCCCAAACCTCTCTGTCATCTTCACACCAGTGTTTTACCTCCCCTCTCCCACTTGCTGCTGCTCTAACTCTCTGCTAACACACCCAGTCATCTAGTTCACAGTCCACACTTCCCCCACAGCTGTTAGAGTTCACAGTCCTGCGGGAGAGCCATCCTCAGCCCACACTTACCTGCACCCTGACACTGCTCCTGTGATCTGACTGTGCCCTGTCTTGCTTTCCTCCCAGCCTCTTCCTCCCCCTGCAAGTGCCCTTTCTTCCCCCGTCCTTCTGCCACTCCTTGCATTTCTGACTGAATTCCAGGCTTCCCCTCTCCACTCTCCAATCCCTTTCTTTGCTGTTCTCGGTCTCCAGCTTAACCAAG
>VZRM01009103.1:1265735-1324742 GCA_013397955.1 Grantiella picta | reverse complement strand
TTTTTTTTTTTTTTGCCAAAGAGCAAGCTGCAGGAAATCCCTTCTGGTAGGAAGTTGTGATGAAGCTGACACTGGTTGCACATCCCTTGGCTGTAGTACGGGGCAGCAAAAACTTCTCCCCAGCCTATAGCAATAGAGGGCTGTGACAAATATTCACACCAACAGAGTCTTTTAGATAGAGCTTTATGGGTGGAGCACCACCATCATTCAGTTGTGCTGACTGATGTTTCTGACATTCTCAGAATCTCACAGCTGGCCTTTCCCAGTTTAGCATGTAACAACAGCACAGTATGACCCTATTAATTTGAGTGCAAGTCTACCTCAGCCCTTTCTGGTGATGTTTCATTTCTGTTTATCTATCACAACTGACTGACTGCTGCTGAGAATGGGATGTACATGTGTGACACATCTTTCTCTGGTTCCTCTGATAAGTCAGTGTGTAGCAGTCAGTTGAGCACCGGTATGAGAGGAACCTGAATTTTATTTTACAGTTGCTGCCTGTATCTTTTGTTCTGATACATCTGTCTAAGCATAGAAAATTATACCGTGGAAGTACAGAAAATCTGATTAGATATATGATGGCTTTTTCTGGTGTCACAGATAACTACAGCAATGCAGCTATACCATATGATAGTATTTTTACCTGTTCCAGCCTTTGGAAGGCATCAGCTACTGCTCTTCAGAACATTCTGTGCTGAATTTTGCTCTTGAATTCTGTAGGAGAGAAAGGAAATACACACGTTGTGCTGTTAGTACCTTGAGAGACTATTTTGCCTGGATAGTGTCCGGTAAAAATATTTTATCTTTATCTTGATCCACCAAAATTAAAGAGAAAATCCTAGTGTTATACAAAAGATCTCCACTGGCTTACAGAGATGGAATGTGGTAAATGCATCTCTTTGCTCCAGAAATCTTTGTATTTCACACCATTATCATTTTAAAATAAAGATGAAAAAACAACCAAACAGGTTGTATTCCAGCAAATAATCTTCAATTAACTTTGAAATAAAAAAGCTGCAGATGTTGACTATTGTATTTTCCAAGGTTTAACCTTTAAATAGGTGTAATTTTTACAACAATGGGCTTTTGCACTGATCCTTTAAAAAGTTTTAATTGTTTAAAAGTTATGGGAAAAAAATTATTTGTGTGTGAATATTCTTATATTATCAAGACAGGTGGTCTGAGGGATTCAAACTAGTTTATTGGCCTTACGATGGTATTTACATCTATCTACCAGGCTGTTCCTCTTGGAGAAATTCTGAGTCCTGGTGAATGGTATATATTTTTCCATGCATTTCTAAGTTATTCCAAGTGTTTTAAGAATTAACTGTTTCCACTCAGTAACAAACCTTTGAGTTTCAGAGGGTCACTATGAGTTAACAAACAGCTGAAACCTGAGTGTTGACTATTGCACTTTAAACCCTTTTCCCAAAGACTGCCCAGGGATTTGGGAGACTATGGATTCATGTCCTTTGCCTACTAAACACACTCTCAGCTGACCAACTGAGTAACACTATTAATACACTATTGCTAAGAAGGGTGGCTTTCACACATTGAAAATAACTATTTTATGCAGTCACTAGTTTGAACAGATTTTTCAATTCAAGAATACGCTATTTTGGCTCCTTCCAGCCCTTTTTAATCCTGACCTCCCTGGAGAGTTTCTAAATATTTATATGATTGGCAATTTAGGAAAGCAACAGAATTTCTGGCATTCTAGAGGCAATGAAGATGTCACAGCAAGTTCAATCATTATACTTCGAAAAATGTTGCCAGCTTTTGATGTATGACATTTCAGAGCATGAGGTGATGTCACTTTAATTTATTTTAAGGAGAAAGAAAGGTGGGCTTGGTTCTTGTCCCCTTTTTGTTGTTGTTTAACAAATAAGTTTCTGGTCACATGTCCTAGTTTTTAGCATATTTCCCTTTGCCTTGGTTAAATGATGCATAGATAAAAGCTAACTTCCTGCTTGTATCCAGAAAAATGACTTAGTGCAGACAATCCCCAGCAGAGAAGAACAAATCACAAGTGAGGTGAGAACAGTAGTGCTCTCCAGTGCCCTCCAGTCAGCAGAGCCCTTGTAAGGGGTATCACTTTATCTGCCACAATCCACACACATTGAATAGTTTACAATAAACTGAGGCTGCTTGTTTCTGTGTGGTGAGAAGAACAGAAAGGTGAATTGCATTCATCTTCTGTGAACAGCACAGAACTGCTATTGGTCAAGTCTTCTGAATATTCTCTTTTTCAACGTGCTTGACAAGTTTTTACAAGATTCCTAACTAACAAAAAAATTTTCTTGCATGTTTATGCGCAGTGAGTAAAAACTGGGTGAAGGCTGTGAGATCTGGCTTATTGTGGCAATTTACTGTTCCACTTTCAAAGATATATGTAAACTTTGCTTGTTTTGGAATGGTAGAGGTTGTTTTGGTAATAAGAATGTTGGGGGTGCATTTGCTAAGACGAGACAGGCATAAAAAGGGACATTTTAGGCTGCTGCACCAGGGGAAATAACTTCATTAGGGCTTGCAAAGCTGAACAACAGAACAGCTGAATACAGGACATGATTTTAGAATACACAAAATATGCTGGACTAAACATTTTTCTGCACTGCTATGGCAATAAATAAAAGTATAGCAATGTTTCTTCAAATTTATTTGTAATTTGAGGACATCCCAACTCACAAAATCATACAGGGTACCTAGATATTTTGAATTAAGCCTTTTGGCAATAGCTCAAACTTAAGTACAATTGAAATTGGATTTTATTTGCTTCTTGCTAAATTCTGAACCATTTCAAGCTTCAGAGTGAGAGATATGTTCAAAAGAATACAGATAGTATAACTTCTGTGTTACCTTTGGTTTATATTTATCACATAATGCTTACGACAAAATCACAAATCCTTGGAAGTGTATAGCTGTGGGAGCTGTAGGCAAATCCTTCACTTTAAAGACCACTCTCAAAGAAAGCAAATTATTACCACCAGCCTCATATTTATATACAGTGAGGGTGAGGATGTTTACCAGCTTTTGTGAAGCCTGTTGTGGGATTTAGCTCCAAATTTTAACAGTGCAGGCACAGTGGAGCCCCATATGAACCTTTTTAAATAAATAACTCAGGATAGCAGAGGATTTGAATTTAGTCCATTACTTTGTATTTCACCACCATGGGGATTTATAATTCATTCTTACCACATGTTTCAATCAGAATCATTGCAAACACTTAGCTTTAATTTTTATAATAAATTGCTATAAATTCCTGAATTTATAAAAATTAGAGTAAGCTTTATAGAGGTGATCTGTATTTAAGAATTCAAAACTTCTTACAATGGCAATTTAAAAATTTGATACCATAAGTTAAAAAATTCATTGTAGAAGTCAAACTTAAGACTTGCTCTAACACAGGAAACTGCAAGCATGTTTTGTTCTATTGCTTACTATTATGTATAATTATGAATATATCTGTCATGTCAGATCTCACACTAGCAATACTTTGTATTTTATGGTGCAGATTTATGAGACTTTTTTCATGTCGTACTTTTGTGAAGCCCTAAATGGTTTAGAATTTAAGTTCCAGTGTTCCACAAGTAAGTTTGTCATCTTCAGAGATTTCCAAATTGGAAAGGTTCTCATGAGAAGTTTGGAGGGTGGAATAAAGAGTGGTGTTCTTGGGTCTTCTGGCTCAGCTTGCTTTCCTTTATGTTGTTCTGCTTAAGTTTCAGATTTGATTTTTTGTTTCAAGATATCTGAGAATGAGATTGACTTCTTGGGATGGGAATGCAACAGGGTATTTTTGTGATTGTTTTTATTCTAACCATGGAAGATGGACGGCTGGGATCTGGACCCTGCAGGCTTTCAAATCCATCTCTTTCATTGCCCAGGAAAACTTCCTTTACTATTTATCCTGACCTGTCCTATTGAAGCAAAGGTACTGTGGAAAATTCAGAAAGGACCCTTCACAGGAAAGGAATTCTACATCCCAGCAGATAAAGTAGTTCTAAAGGAATTATGGGCTTGATTTTCCCTTTTCCAGCACTATTATCTCTTTGGTAAAAACCTCTGTCCATTAAATAGATTACATACCTCAATCTTTGGAGTCCTGTATATCTCCTTTCTTGGTGAAGATCTTTATCCAATGCCTTAAGAATTTCTAGTTTTTATTCTTCATATATCTCTAGCTTTGGTGTAATTCTGGGCTTCATATAAAATATTAAAACCTCTGTTCCCGGCTCCTTTAGCCAAAACAATTCCCCTGAATGGAAATCCAAGGACACATTCACTGCTCTAGAGCCTGAAAATATGTAAACAACAGTGAACTGGGGGGAGTGAGCCTGAGTGGTTTACATCATCACCTGAGGGTGTGATTGGAGAATTAAGGGCCAATATGCTAATATGACAGAACTTAGGTGAGGAGCTGGTGATGCCATGCCCATTTTGGGTGTAGCCTCGTGAGGGACTTTGCTTGCCCTGAATGTACCTCAAAGGCCTTTAATAAATTGATCTGCTTTTATTCTCCTAACTTTGTCTTGTCCTCTGTTTCAGGTAGCCTGTTTTAGGCATCATATCTACTAGGTCTGTACTTTTGTCTTCCAGCTGCCTTTTCTATAGCAGCCACGATGAGTTCTGACTCTGCTAGTGTGTGACAGACTGAGACTGAAGGTGTGGATATCCCTTTGCACTTCCCTTCTGCATCCTAAGGAGGAGCAGAGGCATCCAGAGCTCATACCTTGGCTGTAAGCTTGTAGGTCCCAAACAAAACACTTAGATGTTGGGGGAACTTTGAGATCAAGAGGTCAAATGTAAATACCATGGATCAGTCTTTCTATGTCATACTGCCCCTGAGTATTTCGGGTGTTTTGGAGATGGTGTTTATTTTTTTCCTATATTTCAATTCCTGTGTAGTAGCTCAGACCAAACAGAAACTGGATATCCAGAAGAAAACAATTTTGAGGAGTGAAACACTGTCAAAATAATTTTTTTCTTAATTGCACTAGATTATAAAGTGTAATTACTAGCAATTTCTCACCTTACCTCCTTTGCCCCTTGTTTTTCCTTGCATTGGAAAGCACAGTTCTGACATTACAAGCAGGTTTTAATGCACAAAAATCTTTCTAATAAATTTCAGTCTTGTTTCAGATATTGCCACTGTGCTGGAACTGCTCTTGAGAGAGTTTGTAATGAGGATCTGTTGCTTCAAGCTAACTGAGAATCTCCTTCTTTCATTGTCTTGATTTATCAGCAGCCTTTGATACTGTTGACGATGGGACCCTATTACATTGCCTTCAGCACCTCCTGGGTTTTCCAGGCTCCACGCTGGCCTGTTTCACATCTTATTTAATGGAACCTTGTCTCTACAGTTATATACTGCAGTTCTCTTGTCATACTGATGCCTGAAGCTGGGTTGTGCAATTGGATTTTGATGGTGCAATTTGCCATGACAGTACGGCAGTGTAGTAAAATTCTCACTTTTGTTTGTTAATTTTAATATATAACACATACCAGGTGTGCAAGGGCGATAATCATTTGAGAAATTAGGCAGCTGCTTGTTTATGGATCTGTATGGAAATGTGATCTCTAGCAATACTTGACGCTTTCATGCAACTCACTTGGGTTCTAAGACCATATGGTGTTAAACTTGCAGGTCTTGTGTTGAGAAAAAGCTATTTTAAAACAATTTTTATAAAGGCTGATTATATTATTACATGGGCTTTTTCCCTTCTCATTGCCATGCCTTGAAAGAAAAGTGTTCTTCCTGTTAACAAGCAGTGTCTGTTACATACAGACTTTTTCTATTTGCATCATTCATTGATTTAAATGCGGAGCCAGTAACTTGGCAACGGAGCTTGGACATCAGAAAGGTAAATGTGGAAAACACCACAACGTGAAAGTTTGCTCTCTGTCTCTGCTTCTTACATTCATGGGCCAGAGGCACCTTTATTTCTCTTCTGGATTCCCTGCTATTCACCCATTTCATGCTGAACTGTGCAGCAGAGCAGATATACCTCCTCTCAACTGCAGGGTTTTTTCCAAATTGACCAAAAAATATATGTGAAATCCTCCTCAGCCTTGATATGGAAGTTACTCCAGTGTGTGAATATTCTTCATTTGTAATGTTAGCTTCAGACCTTCTTTACAGGTTTGTTTTTTTCATATAATGTCTAATCCTAACCTAAAGGGGTATTATACCCAGGAAGAGGAGATCCCCCCTTGCAATAACATGATAAAATTTCCTTCTGCATATTTTCTGATGTATTCCTACAATTTTTCTTTGCTAGTTTAAAAGCCAGTGTATGTGGCTGTGGAAGGCTGCTTTGGGTGGAACAATAAGTATGAATAATACCAACTGCTGAATAAAAGTACCAGCTAAGAAGCCTGATCTCTGGGTCCCGGACCACTTACTGCTCAAGTGTTAGCATTTCTGAGCTGGAGGGTGAATAGAGGACCCTGGGCTCTGAAGGGATGGACACAGGGGCAGGTGCTACAGACCAAGCTGCCCAGTGCCAGCCAGCCTCAAGGCCAGGGCAGGGTTATGCTTTGTTCATTTTAGACATAAATCGTGAATCTGCATCTTACTGGGAAAAAACCTGAGGTGACAGCTGGTAGCTGCTACCAGAGAGAGCCTAAGGCAGTTTAGGGTTAATAACAGGAAACTTGCTGAGTCAGACCCATGTCTCTCACAAAAAAAAATGAGCAGATTAGGGTGTATTTCTGCAGCACTGACAATTGCATTTGGTTTTCTCTGAGCTGGAGAAGGTGTAAACAAATGACACCTACAGCCTTCTCTGCAATGACCTTTGCATCCCTGTGGGCAGAGCTTCCACCCTGGTTCCTCACCTTCAGCACGGCTAACTAGGCAACTGCTTAGCTTATTGCAAATTAGCCGAGATTTCTGTTTCTTTGGGATCCTTCTTGTATCAGCCTGACCTTCAGCATGCTAGGACATTATCAACATCAGGTTTTTTTCCGTATTAGAGATGCACTTACAGGATGAAATTCAGTGAGATTTGTTAAGGTATGTAGCTCCAATGTTTTGGTTCAGCCTCATTTCTGCTGCATTATACTTTGCACTTTCCATTAGGTGAAGTGTAATTTAAAAATGTGGGAAGAAGCCCCCTTTTGAGAGCACTTGCTATCATCTTTGCATGGCCTTCACTTCCAAATGTAGCAAAGTAAGGCAATGTGGAACCCATTCATTAAATGACACATTAAGCAGCCAATCCCTTTTTTCTATATTGCCTGCAATAAAATATATTCAAAGCACTTCATATTTCATTAAAATTATCAGTGAAATGATTTTCATCTAATGTTATTTCTGCTTTTAATAAAAAGGCCCTGCAAAATGAATAACTGAACATTTTTCCTTCCTTTCTTTCTCTTTTTACAATTATGATATTGAAAATATCCCACAAGTGAGGGAATGACCCATAAATTGAGTTATGAAGGTCATATTCTATGAAGAGCAGATATTTTCCATATATATTTAAAGGCACAATCATTGGATATAAGCTGGTTTAGTTCACAATGAGTTTTAAACTGTGCTCTGAGCATGATATGGCTGTTTACAGTAGACCATGCTGACTTTGAAGTGCATGCTTCAAATACCTGCATGTACTCAATTATTGTTCTTCTTGCATGCACTGTGCCCATTTAACATTGTAACAATAGGTTTTGCCAAAATTGTCAAGTTTAAAGCAGTCTTGAAAGCTTTTTTTGAAAGTAAGAGCTGTGACAATTAGATTATTTCACTGTGATGCTATTCATTGTTTACTGATTAGACACTTTGAAATCAGAGAAATTATTAAATCTAAAATGGTCATAAAGGAAAAAAAAGACTTCACAGACGGACTAATTAAATTTCTTTTGATCTTAGGCTTATTGTGAATATAGATAAATGTAAGCTTTGCTGCAGGTATCTCAGATGGGTGTCAGATGCCCTGAAAAGCTTGAAAGTAGGAGTGTAGCTCACCCAGGAATTACAAAGAATAACAAATCTATTAGGTTAGTGGAAAAAATCTGTACTTCTAGAAGTAAAGATAATTCATAGAACTGTGTTAAAAATAATCATAAAAAAATAAAAACAATGGTTTCCATTTCAGCAGTCAAGAGATGTTTCTGTGGTTACAAAAGAAGTACTTTGGAATTTCTTTAGCTTTCAATAAGGTAGTTAGTTGTGATTCTCTCTAATTTTGAATGTTAATGTAATAAGAATGGGTCATATCATGGAAAAAAAATTATGAGAAACTGTTTGCCCTGAAGCAGATCAACAAGGATTAATATAAAATACGCCAGTTTATCACATAATAATATGCTATTTTTTAACAGCTTTAATATGATCTGTAATTATAGGTATCCCATCTGCAGAATTAAGAAAGAATACTGAGATAAAGAGAGAAAAGAAATTAAAGTTGGGTCAAGGAATTAAAATAGAAGAAGCAAAGAACAAGCAATTATTTCTTTGCACTACAATTTGGAAAGTCACATCTATATTCCATTCCAGGCTCCTGTGAAGAAAAGCAGACAATGAAGTACAAAGCTGAAGTAGTACAGAGGAAATCATGCACTGGAGAAAATCATACAATGAGATAAATTATTTGACGGCTTCTTCTTTTAACGACCAGAAACTAAATCTTCTGGCTTGAATGGTCTTCCTGAGCTAAAAGGTGATCTTCTCCACGGGCTAGGATTTAGAGCAGCAGCACTCCAGGGTCTGTGAGGATGATGAGCCCCACACTGAAGCTGCCTGGTTTGTTCTGTTTGAACACTCTTTATCAGATTTTTTGCAGGCCACCTTAATTCTTTACTCTTAGATCAGCCTGCTTAGCCTCGGCACCTCACATGCTGCAGGTGTCCCCTTAGAGATACCAGGGCTGCAGCCTCATCAGTGCCCTGCCGAGACCTTTATCTGCTGCAGACAGAGGGCTTTCTGATTGGATTAAATATTGATTGTACACTAATCACAACATCTAGACAGGCAAACAGGCAGCTTGTGGTCAATGGAATCTTGTAATCAGTGCTGGGATAATAACATGCATGCAGCTGGGATTGTTGAGCAGCGGGTTTCAACACACAACCTCCACACCCAGGAAAAAAGACCATTTACATCTTAAACACTCTGAGAAGAAATGGATAGTCAATTTGCCAGCGGGAACATTAGTCAAAAGTATTTCCCAAACCATTAAAACTGCTATTCCAATGTGTAAGTGCCTTCATTTCCAAAAGATATATGTAAAGGTCTTCGCAAAAGGTCCACAAAAATAGCAGTAGGCCACTGGCTGCACGTTTTTAACAGCCTCAGATGTGTTAAAAATTTGCCAGGTTCCAACTGTACCAGCCATAAACTACAATGAAGTTTTACTTACCTTGAATCAACTCGATCTTCACTTTTGAGAACAGCAAATCTGCTTGAGGAGAATTTGCCCCTGATGCCTCAGCTGATTGTGGAATGCAGCCCTTGTGAAATTGTACAGGTGAGATAAACAGAACCACAGACCAAATCGTCTCTGGGCTTGATTTAAGCAGACATGTGTTCGTACGCCTCTGAAAAAGAAATCACCACACACATCAACACATCCCTCCAGAAAATAGATGGTTCTGCAGCTGAGAAAGTGTGCTGGCGGCTCACTGTTTGAGTGTGGGGAGCAGTGATGGATGAGTAGCCACTGGAATTGTCAATTTATGCCATTAAAATCAGAGGTCTAAACATGTTTTGACACTACTGACTGCTACTCCTTGCAGACATTATGTTTTGGAGGACAAAGACTTCCTGGCTTTTTGAGGGAGGCAGGGTTGAAAAGGGAAGAATCACCTATTTTTGCCTCTTTTCCTGACTGGATTTTTCTCAGAACAGGTATTCAACTAATATGAGAAATAGGAGCCACTTTTGGAAGAGGCTGCCCTGCTCACATATATTTTGCAAATGCACTAGTAAACAAAACAAAACAACACAAAACAAAAACTTTCCTTTTTTTCCCACGAAGATCAGAAAAAGCACATCTTCTTCAAGGATTCTGGAGCATTAATCAATGCATAGGCTCAAACATGTGAGGTGTTTTAGTATTTTGTCAGCAAATAGTCATGGGGAGGTGGGCAACTGGATGGCATTTCTAGAGATTACTTTTTTCTTTCAACTGCAGTGAGTTAAACAGTCATGCTTAAAATTACATGCATTTGAAAACACCAGCTAGAACTGTAAAGATCTGCCCCTGCTTCAAAGACAAACAGAACTGCATGTAGAAAAAGTTACAACAATCTACTGCATGGCTTTTTCTTCCCTGTGTATTTAGGAGTATCATCTGATTTTTCAATAAATTGGACAAGAATAAGTTTGAATGGGAGGCTGTGCAGCCACACCAAGTATCACTGTAATACAGTGGCATATCAAACGTGTGAGAACATTCACACTTTCAGTGTGGAGCAGTAAAAGATATTTCAGCATTTTCTTTAACGTGTAAACATGTGCAGATAATGATTATCTTGTGCTCTCAGTTTGCAAGCTATAATTACAATACCTGAAGAAAGGCAACAGTGAATAGAATCCTAATCACAGAGGGTGGCTGCTACCTAGCAGAAATTCAAGAAATACTTATTTAATTTTTTTTAATTGATCCTTTCCTTAAAGTTTTACAGTATTAATAAAATTCAGTGTTAGGTGATACTCTATTGTCAGTTTCTCATTATGGAATAAAAAGCTTTTCAAAACTTGTCAGAAACCTTTAACATTTAGGTTTAACTAAAGAACCATTGATTTTTCTTTTGTTTTACACCTGTTTTTCTAGCCAGTAAATTATATGGATTTTTCTAAAATGAAAGATAAAAGAAAAAAAAAGCACCAAAACCAACCAACCAAACAAACAAAAAACAAACCAACCAAACAAAAAAACTAAAACAAACTACAAAAACAACACCACCAGTCCATCCTGTGGGATTAAGTAATTCTGTTCAATAAAAACTGAAAATTCTGGACCTCAGGCTTGGCAGTAGGTTTTGTCACAATTAGATTTTCTCTGCTACAGGAAGACTGCATGCAGTGCCACCATAAATATCCTATCATTTAAAGACTCAGGATTTTACTTTTTCTAGATAATGATGTGTGAATTAGCCAAGTTTTGCAAATCTTAAAAATCTTAACTGTTCTGTTAGTACCTACATGTAAATACTCTCTATAAAATTTTCCATTTTCTCTTCACTTAGAGTATTAATAAACAACTACGAACTAACATCCTCTTTGCTGTGCAGAATAACTTCTGAAGTAGAATACTTTGTGTTTTATTTTGCATGGGTAAATGTTACTGACCGGGTGGAGCCCTGTTTCCACTATCTCGATGGACAAGTGGGCAAAGTGGTTAAAGTACAGTGAAACTACATCAACTGTTCCTGAGAGAGGACTGTGGCTTAATGTTTTCAAATGTAACTTAATGAACTGTTGATTGAATCACATAATTGGTCTAACTGTAAGCTACAGTACTTTTATATTTATACTGTGACTATGAGAAACCTGCAGTTTTTATAATGTCTGTCCAATGGAAGTGCAAGTTTTAGATCAGTAGAGCTTTTCTTCCTTCCTCTTTCTCTGCTCACTGCAGGAGGGCTGGATTAGACATCCTTTAAGATCCCTTCCAACCCCAAACTTCCTATGATTCAACGATTTCCAGTTCCCTGTAAGGAGCTCTGCAAGGGAGAATGCAACTTGCATTGGGACCAAAGGCAGAGACAAGTGACATCTCCTTCTCCCATGTGGTCTCCCAGGGATATGTGAGGATCAGGGCTTCCTTCCCCAGGACCATGGAGACAAAGGCAGACAGTGGAGAGAGGAGATGACAAAGCACCAGGAGACTTGTGCAGAACACGATGCAGAAGAGGATGGCAGAAAAAGCACATCCTCCCCTTCTTGAATGGTGTCATAACAGTCATTCAGGAATAGAATACTAAGAATTGAAAATCCAGGATTTACCAGTGACATTAAATCTATGCTGGAATATTTAATGTCATACATGTTTACTACATAAAAGGGAATATATCTAATGAGAACATCTGGAAATACAAAAGCTTGTAATTTCCCTCATTATTTTTTTTTCCTTTGGGGAAAAAATAAATCCTTGGCAGTGGTTTCACATCTGGAAGTAATCTTCAAAGTGAAAAGAGGTATTGGTTTTGAAAATTAAAATAATTGATTTTTTCCTTTGGCATCCTGAAAAGCCTGCATAAATTTGTTCATATTCTGATTATCTTATCCACCTCTGTCTCCCTTGAATTAACTACTTTTATATTATATTGTTCTATTCTCTTAAATCCCAAACCCAAGCTTGAAATTAAGTTAAAATTATTCATCCTCCTCATGATTCAAATACTGTCAGTACAACTATTGCAGACATCAGTAAAATCAGTGAAAATCAAACTTGTTGTCCAGCCTGCCTTCTACCCAAAAACCATAAATATTCATCACCTTCCAAACATCTCTAAATACGGACAGTTTCACTCTAAACTGTGTAATAGCATACAGACATCCCATGTTTGCCCAGGTTGCTTGTACCAATATTAAGTTCTAATCAATCCCATTGGGTAATTTAAAAAAAATCGAATGAAATTCTATATAGAACATTTCCAATAAAATCTCATCTCCTGAACAGAAACATCTCTGATTGAAATCTACATGAAATTCCTTTGCACAGGCAAGGTACTGATTTAAAACACGACCTGTCTATTTACCCTCATTTAGTTACAGATTGCCATAAAGTAATTCATATTTAGCACTTTAATTCAAGTTAAGGGGAAAAGGGAAAGTTGGAAGTCAGCATAAGATATGAATATATGTGATAAAAATTCTGTGGCAATGATCATTGCTTTCTAATAGAGTCATTGAAGGTTAAGGTAAAGGTTGTCAAAAAGAGAAAAGTTCCCCATCATTTAATGTTCTGCTGATGAAATGACAAAGTAATTATCTCACTTGGTGTTGCACAATTGGTATGAAGTTGGAGAAAAAATGATAGGGAAGATGTTCTTCAAAAGAATAAAATACCCATTTCACTGCTAAAGACGGAAAACCAAAGGTTTTCAGCTCGGTGGATGCTGGAAGTGAGGTGGCCTCTCAGCATGAACCCAGCAAGGAATAAAACTGAAGCCAGTAAGGAAGTGTGCTAACAAGTCCTGAGAAATCAGGGCAAAATCCTGAAGTTATACTGAGAGCTGGACATGATGATTGAGTGAGAAAAGAGCTCCTTCAAATGTAAGTGGGAAATGTCTGAGTAAGGAAAGGCAGTATTTTATGAAGGGAAAAAAAGGGAAGTTTCAAGGGTGAAATGAAGTTTGGCCCTAGGGTGATTTCCTGCAAAGCAAAATCATAACACCTGCAAGTTTGGATTTAAAGTGGGCTAAATGAATAAAACCTTGAATGCACTTCTGTTAAAAAAGTAGATCATACTCTGCCCTCAGATTAATATCTCTATGTAGCACAATATATGTAGTAAGTACAATGGTGCGTAATTTATAGTTTCATTTGTTTTTCTAATATCTGAACACAGTTTCCCTAAGTAAATCACCAATGGTCATGGCTTTTTTAATAAAGAAATTGCTAGCTTGTAGACCTTGAGAGGAATTTAGAAATGGTTTTGTTCCTTGGAAAAAAAACAAAGGCAAGTCCAGTTGCAGGCTGTTATACATCTTAGTTCAGACAGCTAATGTTGCGTGATTATTCCCCACAGACCTGACACCAGAACTGTATTTGGTCCAAGGGAGGTTGAGTCCAGCTGGGAAAATATCTTGTATTATTCTTAAGGAGAACTTTCACTGGAAAAAGAGTGCCTGGGGTAGGCAGTATAGAAAAAAAATATCAGGATGCTGTTTCAAAACAAAATCAAAATATATTGTAAAGTAAAGAAACAGTAATGCCATAGGGATTTTTTGCTCTCAAGAACTGCTGGGGGTGTTGCAGACAAGAGGATTGAGTATATGGATTTGTTTCTTAGTATATTTGTTTGTTGTTTTGTTTTTAAGCTGAAAAATCTATTTGCATCCCTTAAATCATCAAAGGAAACCCTTCTTCCAGAATTTTTAGAGAATGTCAGAAACAGAGCACTATAGCATAGTACAGGGATTGTAGAAGTCAAATAAATTTCTTTCCAATCTCTAAACATAAATGGCATTAACTTTCTATGCTTCTATTTTTCTCCTGTTTTTCTTAAATGTAGCTCTGTGTTACATTTTGTAATCCCAGCTGTTTTGTAATAAGGTCTGTGAGGTACTAGCTCACCAGTGGGGATGATCTCAGTGGTGCTGATCTACTACATTATGAAACACTTCTCTCAGCTAGAATACCAAACTGAAGAGCTTCTTCTTGGATAAACTCCATTCCCAAACTAGATAGGCACATTTGAGGTATAAGTAGTTTATTTTATAGTTTAGTGATAAAATGGAGACAAGTTTGCTTCGTTTAATTAAAAAAAATTACTCTTTACAAGTGTTCAGTGTTATAATTTTCAGTATTACTTCTTGACTTTAGGAATAAGAAAAGATAACTTGGGAATTTTTAAAGATTAAGGTAGTTGCGTGTGCAGTCTGGTATGATTGTAACTTGAGAATCCATAATGGCCATGAATAAATATGTGGAACAATTGAACGCAATATAAAAATTTAATTATGGAGACCCAGAACATGAACGGTATAGTGGTTACTGGGTTTGGACCATGATGCTTACACAGCAAACATAGCTGACAAATTAATCTAGGTTTTTCTTTGCGTTTTTTAAAGCAGTAATGACACTTAATTATGTACCATTTCCTCTCTTCACTGCTGTCATAAATATTGTTGCTTGTCCTACAGGATGGCATGGTTGTGCCTTGCTAAGCAATCTCTGACATTAATGGAACGAATCTAAGTAAATGTATAGGTTGCATGGAAATTGTGTATATAATCATGTAGCAAACAAAAGCCCTCCGTATCAACAGCATCTTGAGATTATTGCTATGCATTTCAGTGAAAGAGCCAAGTTCTACTAATTTGACATCCCATTCTGCAGTTACTCCTATTTACCTGTATGTTTTAGTACAAAGAAACACGTAGTCAGAAAGGTTTCTCATATACAAAAATATATATTAGAGAACTGGTATCCTTTAATCTATATTATATAGAGTATATTTTAAAGGAGTGGGATCTTGCAGAACTATTGCACCTGTTTCAGTGGGAATGACGCCTTAGTTCTTGTAACTTGGGAACGAGCTCTTCTGCAAAAGTATCTGCTTGTGCGTAAATGCGGACAATGTTATTTCTGTCTGGTGCAGAGTGCGACTCAGATGATGATCCCATGTAACAGGCAGCAAGTTTCTGCCTGTTCAGGCCCTGTCAGGTTCAAGTGACTGTTCAGTTCCCATCGGTTCTCAACAAAGCTGCTCCCTTCCTGTGCCTTTCAAGTGCTCAGCAGCAGGCACAAGATGCAGCCCTGACTCCACTTCTCCTGCCCACAGGGCACACAGGAGAGCTCACACATGGAGCCACAAGGCTCCAGTTGATCAGCTGTGTGAATTCCCATGTCTTCTACACAAATTCCCCTTTCTGTTTCCATTAAGACAGGAGCAATAGCCCAGCAGTAAATAATGCTGCACATATGACCTTAACTTAATTACATGCCAGGGGAAGTAAAGTGCCTTCAGAGTACCTTGATTCAGGATTGGGCTTGTGTTGTAAACGAGCCATCTTGGGCTCCAGAACTGGAGTAAAAATCTCAAGATATTAAGCCTCTCACTTAGCTCCTTTCAGCTGAGACAGATCTCTAATGCTGAAGTATTAACTGGTAGAAAAGATGCATTGACTGCTCATCTCTCAGCCTGTTCTTTCAATAAAAGTTTTGCCCATTGAAATGTAACTGGAAACACTTCAAACATTATATCAAATCATGGGATCTAGACCTGATGTCAGATGCTTCACAGTTCTTTCTCTGCATTGAATCGCTGTTAATACTTCCATTCTTTCGATGTCAGAAAATATATATTTTTGGAAATATAACTCTATGATTGTAATCCCATCTCCAAATAATGAGCTGACTACAGAAGTCTTAAAACCACTCATCAAGAAGCCTTTAGAGTTGTACAACCATGAAAAAGGCAGAAAACTCATGGGGAGCTGTGAGTGGAAGTAAAAAAGTGATTCCTTAGATTATGACATTCTTTGACTACTGTCTTAATTAATCTTTTTTTTCAACTGAGTGAATTTCCTCTCTAAAAGAAAATTGCATGGGCCATAAATAAGAACGATTTCTACTCAAAATCTGGACATCTGTATGTCAGGACAAACACAAACCTGTAATCTTGCAGACTGGCAAAGTCAGTTAAATGCACTTAATTTTATTTTAGACATCTCAGACTCCAGTAAACTGATCCCTAATAGCAATGGATTTTATAAACAACCCAATATATAGAGCTCATAATGTTGCCTTAGAAAACAAGACAGTTTGAACGAATCCTTTCCTTAGAAAAATTTGGATGTGTTTCTCTAAAATCAGAACTTGGCCTTTATCTTTCCTGCCCTACCATACATTATCCCTACTTAAAATTAGTTGAGAAAGACACATCCAGAAATAAGTCTGTAAGCAGCAGAACAAATTGTATTGGATTGGCTCCTTTAATGAAAAGGTATTTCAAAAACAAGCATTCAATATTATCATTTTCAACTACATGCATGAATAGGCATTTAAGGAGATAATCAGATTTTATTAAAGAATAAAAGTAGTTTTATAATACAGGCATCTAACTTTTTCTTTAATGTGGTAGTTATAAATGAAGATTCTATAACAACCACCAATAAAGACTTGGAAAACTGAAATGCGATGGTGGAACGTCAATATAGGAGCCCACCGTGTGACACAGGTAATCCTTATTGGTTTTGATGCTTTGTGCAAACATCAAACACAGCAAAAATCTGATTTCCTCTGGGTCTGTGACTCATGGTCAAAAACATACTCTGCTATGCAATAAAGGGCTCATCTTGCTGCCTTTTCGCTTCCTAGCACAGTAGTCAGGTCTTTGAGCTGTAGTGGCCACCTTTTTCCATATGATATGTAGGTATAGAATATCTTTGAAATCTCTGCCTATTAGCTTTGGCTGAAAATGGCCAAAGAATCCCAAAAGTTTTAAAGATGACAGAGGTGCAAATACGTACATAATTCTCAGGAAACTGGGTGGAAGAAATGACTGCCCAAAATAGACTGGGTCATACAAGAACGAGATGAAGTTTGTGCCAGTGTCAATTATTACATAAATTTAGTTATATGATTCACACTGACACATTTTATATTTGTACTGGTGATTTTCACCGACATTTAACTCAAATGTGTAGCTCCATAGAGGCAAAGAAAACTTGTGCATGAAGAATAGTGAAATCCAGATTATTTTTTAATACTGAGTGATAAGTCTGAACCACTTATTTTACTGTTAAGGACTTGGCATGATCAAATTCTATGTGACAAATCTATCTCCCAGACAAAATCCATCACTGGGACAAATTCCTCTTTACTTTGAACTCATAGTTTTATTTATGGCTATAATTTGATCAATGTTTTGAATAGGAGGCTTTATACTCTGTCTGTTATGCCAAAAAAAAAAAAATAGAACATGATTTTCACTGTGTGATTCATGTGAGGAGCTAATACCAAATGCTGCCATTACCAAACACAGCTCTGCTCACTGAAATGCATATATGTAAATTTAGTGTGTAGTTCCATTTCACATCTGAGGTATACTGCTGCCAAAAGGGGCTGCTGATCCACTCTGGTAGTCACACACTCTTGTCCTTGCACTGGATACAGAAATCAGAAGACTGCAGGATGGAACTATATGTGTGAAATATATGTGTCTCGGGTCGCTTCTCTGTCCTGTAAGCCAGTCAGCCTCTCCTACATCGTACTGAATGTTGCTTTCTGGCAAAACCCCTCAGTACTTCACTGGAAGTAACATGTGACTGGCAGGTAGAAAATAAGAGTAAATTTTTTCTGTTGTTGGTTTCAGAAGATAAAGGAAAGGAGAGCATCTTCTTAAACTTCCCAAATATGAGACAATTGCTGTTCCAATGTCTGAGTTCTGACATATTTTCAGCTTGTCCTGTCAGACTTTTATGACTTTGCAGAGTGTATCCATCTTAGTGTGGCTCTGTCCATATGGAAAAAACCCTACCATGGCAGGTCTGGAGATGTGGCTGGGTCTATACATAAGCAAAGTAAATAATTGTGTGATGCCACAGACAGTTTGGAGAAAAGGGATAAGCTGTAGAGTCAAAGACAGAATTTTCCAGACATCTTTTTAAGGGATTTTGATCCCCAGAAGTTTTAATTAAGTCAGTAACAGAAATTGAGAACTATAATGTGCAGTTGAGTTTTAAAGAAATGTAAATTCACTACATGGCTGAGTTTTTTGTGTTTGTTTGTTTGTTGGTTGTTTTTTTTTTCCTGCCAGAATTCAAAGGCAGATTGTGTATTGTTGACTTTTGTAACTGAGATGGAAGAAGATGAAATGTAATATTGGCTCAAGATCTATCCAAGGCTCATTCTGGTGGGAGCAGCAATGAGAAGGTGTTGCTGTGTGTCTGCCCAGTTCTGATATTTTTCTTCTAAGTATCTATATTGGAGAATATATAAAAAGAGTTGGAGGAAATCCATACTGAAGAACGAAGAGCCCTTGAAAAGGGAGTGAGGTTCAGAACTAAGAATTGATACAAAAATGCATGACAACACATGAAGAAAAGGACAGAAGTGATGTTCAAAAGAAGGAATCAGCAGAGTATCCCTGGCTACACAGCACTCACTCCCTGAGAGCATCTGAGGATCCTGTGGGTGCCACCCAACAGAGCTTTGCAAAGAGCTATGATATCACTGAGAACCAGAATTAGACTGAAACGTCCCTATTAAGTTCCCTCCTCCTGGCTACGGATGGAACAGATAAAAGAGAGAAGTCCTTTGCTTTTCTGGGAGAATCTGTAAGCAGAAAGCTGCAGCAATAAGTTCGTCCAAAATATCAGAAAATCCAGAGAAGACAGAAAAGGGCTGCAGTCTGGTGCAGGGAACTTAAGTAAGTAAACTTTCTTCTTGCTACAAGATGGAGCAGAAAAGTGCAATGAATTTTAACTGACCCATGGGAACATTTTCCAATTGAAGACTGTAGAATTAAAACAATAAAATCTACCCAAGGACTTTTTTGAGCTTTTTTGGTGATAAGATGCCTTGTTTTTTGGTGTTTAGATGGGTCAGAAAGCTATGGAAATTGAGAGTGCATTATAAAATGCAGTCTGGAGATATCTGGCTGGACAGTGTTTCTCTCTCCACAAATCGCTGCTGTGACCTCATGAGATCAGAATTAGAGTGATCTCTGTTGGATTGGGAACTAGGAGCAAATGAAGTCTTCTGTTCCACAGAGGGGAATAATTTGCCAGTCATGGTCAAAAACAGGACACAGAGATGTATTTTGCAGGTGACACACTATGACAGTTCCTCTTCCAAGTAACGAAAAAACTCAGAATGTATCTGACTGGTTGCCTCTTGGGTGACTCATAGCACAAATCCTGTGAGCATGTAAAGTGAATTACAGCTCTCTAAATGCAACTTAAGTAAAACAATCACAGTGTTGTTACATCTCCTGCAAAAAGCAAGCTTTGCATTAAAATAAATAGTTGTTTCCATCATGTTCTCATTTTATAACATTTGATAGAAAGCAGAGTATGTGATGATATTTATTTCTTTTTAAGACAACTCCACTGCAGAAATTTGAGTAGTTGACGTCACAAATCCCCAAGGAAATAAGTCAGGAGAATGTCAAGTGTACAGAGGCAAAGCCACATTAGCATTATCATTAGTTAGAGACTTATCAGAAGTCAAAGCAACCTGATTACGAACATGGTAGCATTTAAGTATCCAATAAAGCACAAGTACACCAGTCAGTGAAAGCACAGATGCTCACTCTTTGAAACATTAACCAAAAGCAACATTTTTTTTTTTTTTCACTTCAGATGAAACTCTTTGGAAGATGTTTCATGACAACAAACTACAATCACCTTATTGTCATAACATTCCTCATGAGCTTATTTAATAATAATTTCCATAGACATTTCAGCAATGGGTTATGTCCCTGAGTAGATGACCTTGAAGTGCAAACTGTCAACAATAATCTCACGTAGAATTTTTTCCTCAGAGTTCTGAATAACAGCAATGATTTGAGAATGAGAACCATCCTGCTGAAGTGCCCTGATGCTGCAGCATTGAGGATCTGTGTGTTGAGGAATACACTCAGTGCAGGGAGCTCAGTGTGCAGCTGCAGTGGAGCTGCAGATGGAGCTCTGGGTGGCAGAGCCCGAGGCAAGAGGGCCTGAACTGCTGACCCTTGCACAACAAAGGGCACAGGGACTTGTGGCCAGCCAGCTGAGGGATGCCCAGAGATGTGGCAGGAGCTGAGGAGCACAGACTTTCACATATTTAGACAATAAGGATATAAAACCCCAGGGGTTCCTTTGTTCAGGTTCCTCCTCGGAGGCACCAGCTTGAGCTGTTATTCAGTTGATGCACCATGATTGAATTATTTTAAGGATCCAGACATCTAAGACTCTGCTATGGGAAACCTGGAGTTGAGCCAGTAAGGAAACCTTGTAAAACTGCAAGAGAGCTGGGGGTATGGCTGTGAAGGGACCTCAGTCTGAGCTCCAGGGGGTAAGAGTGTGACTGTCAGCGTTGCTCCTGGATGGTCAGACAGGGAGGTTTCCTTAACATTTACTCTTGGTCATGCATGTAAAATAAATATGCTATTAAATGTTTTTTTATCCCAGTTTTAAAGCAACTCTCCAGAGGCACCTTCTGCAGCTTTTTTTATTTCCTTTTCAAGATTTCTCCTAAAGCTTCTAAAGGAAGATTACTTAGAAAACAAATTTGCTTTAAATAAAGCAAAACCTTTTGTTAGACTTGTAGTGAATTTAGACCCTGTGTGCATCCACATTGCTAAGCATGCGTTGTGAAAAGAGCCCTCAGCAGTGTACCAGTTTTCTGGGTCTTGTCAGCTGTGTGATACACCATCACACTCTGGGAAAAACAGTTGTATAATTTTGCTCAGAAAAAGTCTTCAGGGATATTTCATATAAAGAGATTTTATTCACTGACTATGATATGAGTCAAAATCTCTTAGACTTGTTACCACAGCTATTCTTGACTGCTACTGCTGGTGTTTTCTATACATATAAAATGTACTTTCGTTCAGAATTCAGGGATGAATTCTTGTAAAAAGCTTCAATAAATGATAGAAACACATTTCCTGCCTTTACATATAATTATGCAAAATAAGGATCTTCAATTTTAAACTTAGTCTTCATTCTAGCACAGAAAATATGCTCCAAGAAAGGGTAGATGATATCATCAGCTGGAGTACTGCTGTATAACTAAGGATAAAAATTGGGGTTTGAAAAGATGTCTATCATTGAAAAAGCAGCGATGTACAGGGGCTCAGTCTATTAAAAACTTCTGTAGATAGTGTTAGTCTATGCTTGTCGCAAACTCAAGTTTTTGCTGCCACTCCCACATCTCTAAACCAGGAAAAAGCAGGAATATGGAGAGATTCCACTGATTGGCTGGCAAAAGGAAACAGCACTGCCCTGAGAGTCTGCAGCTTCATGAGCAGTTTGCAGGGGAAGCTGCTCCATCAAGTATTACTTATTGAAGGCTTAAGATGAGTAGATATCAGGATAAAATACTTGCAGTATGAACAAGTGAGAAAACTTAAACTTTAAAAATAGAGTTTGAGTTTAATTTGGACAAGAGTGAAAGTGGGTTAGAAGAGTATATATGTTAAAACAAACGCAAGGGCACATTAAGTCAGTTAATATTGTCCTTAAGGTTGACACTACTGAAACTCAGCCTGAAAGATAATGATGCTTATTGTTTAACAAATTTCAGAAGCAGCTTCCCCAGGTACTTATTATAATCAAATATGAGCATCAGTGTATGTTTTAGAATGAGTACTGATGTCTTTCTCCTGGTCTCTGAGTGGGACTGGTGCTGTTTAACATCTTTATCAGCAACATGGACTGTGGGATTAAGTTCAGCCCTAGCAAGATTGCTGAGGACACCAAGCTGAGAGGTTCAGTCAACACACTGCAGGGAAGGGAAGCCATCCAGAGGGGCCTGGGCAGGCTGGAGAGGTGGGCACATGAGAACCTCATGGAGTTCAGCACAGCCAAGTGCAAGGTCCTGTACCTTTTTTTGAGCAATCCCAAGCAAAATACAGGTTGGGCAGAGAATGGATTGAGAGCAGCCTTCTCTCACAGAGGAAAGATTTGGGGATATTGACAGACAAGAAGCTCAACAGGTCTCAGCAATGTGCATTTGCAGCCTCGAAAACCAAATGTGTCCTGGGCTGCATCCAAAGCACTGTGGGCAGCAGGGGAGAGAGGGGATTCTGCCCCTGTGCTCTGCTGTGGTGGGACTTCACCTGCAGTACTGTGTACAGATCTAGGGCACCCCAGCACAAGAAAAATGCTGAATTGGAGTGAGTCCAGAAAGGTCCACAAAGGTATCAGAGGGCAGCAACACCTCTCCTGTGAAGGCAGGCTGGGAGAGTTGAGGCTGTTCAGCCTGGAGAAGAGAAGGCTCTGGGGAGAACTTACAGAACCTTTAGACACCTAAAGGATGATACAAGAAAGCTGGAGAGGAACTTCTGACAAGGGCAGGTAGTGATAAGATAGCAGTGGATGGCTTTAAACTGAAAGGGTAAGTTTAAATAAGATTTTAGGAAGAAATCTTTTACTGTGAAGGAGTTAGGGCACTGGCACAAGCTGCCCAGAGAAGCTGCGGCTGCCTCATCCCTAGCAATGTTCAATGTCAGGTTGGACTGGGCTCTGGGCAACCTGGTCTAGCAGAAGGTTTCCCTTCCCATGGTAGGGGAGTTGGAAAGTGATGATCTTTAGAGTCCCTTCCAACCCAAATAATTTTGTGATTCTACAATTCTAAGATTTGGTTTTAATTTAATGCTACCAAAACATTTCCAGTGGCTTAAATCATAGCAGTTTTCTCATTCTATAAATAAAAAAATGTGAAGAGGCAAAAAAGAAAAAATTCTTGAGGAAAAATGTGCTGGTACAATTGTTAGGAGGAGAGCAGTGGCAAGTGTTTCATGGCTTCAGGTAAAGCTAATTTTGTATGGTAAAGGAGAAATTTTATCTTTGGTCGAGCTTCTCCTTTCACTGCTACATACATTTCAGGAAAATCTGTCCATGGTGTGACACTCTGGCTGCTGAGACTTCTGTAACTGAGTCAAGTGTGCTGCTTTCTGAACTGTTTTGAGCATTGAAGTGAGCTCTCTACCATTAAACTCATTCCTCTTCTCACCTTTAACCTTTCCCTGTGTTCCTGACCTGTCCAATAATTTTTTAGCCCTCTGGCCAGTTTCAGACAACTTGGAGATAGTAGCTGGAGAAAATTAAGTTCCTACAAGTACTGTGAGAAGCAGTGGCAATATGACACTTTTATGAAACTGCTGCCACACACTTCTGAGAATGTCCTGCTTTCTAGGAAGCTTTATCTGATTTTGTACTAGACAAAATAATAGGCAAAAAAAAACCCCGACTGTTTAAGGCTCAGATTTGTAAATTGCTGAAGAAAATATCTGCACATATCTCTGTGCTGCTGTGCTGTCTGCTCCTCTTCATATTCTCATGTTAGAGATTGTAATCTTCCTGGCTGGAGCTGTGCTGCTAACATAAACAGAACTGGGACCCCAATTTGCTTTGATACAGAACGAAAAACTCCATCACACAAAGGCAAGAAAGCAGCACAGAAACAACAGCACCCACGCCCAGTTTGAATAACTCTAAAAAAATGATGAGTATCCAGCAGTCTGAGAAGTAATGTGACCATTTATTTCCAACTTCTTAAAGCAAAAGAAAACCTGTTAATATCAACAGCTAATTACAGCACCTCCTTCTCTCTCCAGACACATAAAAGAGGCTGTGAAGTGCAGGAGGGAGAGACTGCAGCAGTGGCAGATTGAAGCTCTTCTTGTTAAATTAAATCTGGCTGAAGATAGAATGTGTTAGAGTGGACAGCAGCGATAATGGGTAGTTTCTTCAGTGTGTCTGTGTATAAATTAACTACCTTTCAGTGCTATCTGGACAATAAAGCTTCAGCAGTTTTCCTCCTACTTCCACATATGCTGCAATAATTACAAGCATAACTTTATTTACTTCTGGCAGTAAAAGTATGAATAAATGATGTCTCATTGCTGTGGTCATGTTCTCTTTGGCCTTTTCTCTTGTTCTGCTCTATCACAAATCATGTCCTCTACTCTGGTAATGCTAAGAAACACCAAGTTGGCAGATGTCTTGCTGTGTGACATATTTCCCTTGCACTCAGGTCTTTAAACATTCAGTGTACATATTTTCTGAAAGAAATGTGAAGCTGTGATAGAAAAATAGAGTGCCTGTAGTGCTCGTGCAATGCAGTGCTGCTGTGTCACGGCCCATGTTATTTCCAGATGATTTAAAACATTGCTGACTATTACCTTTTTCTTACCTTATTTGGCTTCCCTTTCAAATCATAGTACCTTGCCATCAGTATTGAAACTAATTTGGCTGTGACCCTTATGCTTGGTGGCTAAATTGATTTTTCTCTTCCTGATTCTTTTTGCCTTCCATTACAAAGCACCACCAGGATTCCCACATGGGTAATGCATCAGAGTTTCTTGGACAACTGGGTAAAAAAATCCTGTATTCTCATGACTTGCAAAAAAGTAGCTGAAAAATAACAATGACAAGCAGAATAAAACCCAACCTGGGAGTAAAATGTAAATAGATTATGTTTAGCTAATTCTGCACAGGGAAATTCAGAGAGCTAGCTGCATTTGTGTTTCATTCCTGTAATTCCTCCAATTATGTTTTCAGTTTGTTTATAAGAGTCACATTATTTAAGAAGCACGTTAGGCCATTATTTGCAAATAAATTACTTTTGACTTGAATATACAAAATACAGAGGGGGAAAGATACTATAATGCCGGTAAAGTTGTAAAGCTCTCTTTATCTAGAATACTCTGGTGTTACAAAAATTAGATAAAAGTATTTCAGTCAAAGCCAGGGTTTGAGGTTCTAGGTTCTGCATGTGTGTGTATATTGCATTTGCTGCTTTTAATTCATAATCTCAAGGCTTTATAGAAAAGCACTGATATATTTTGACAGCAGAAAAGGCTTGATTTTCAGACATCCTTCATATTCACAGCTTGCAGTAAATTTGTTTTTCTCTAAGAATCAAACTAAGTTTCCTAAACATGAAGTCTTGCTCCTAATTTTAGACCTCCAAGCAGTAGCTAATTGGAGTTTAGTGTTGCCTTGACATTAAGTTTCAATGTACAGGGTTGCTGGTTCCTCCCTTCCCCATGAACAAACTCCTGAACAACTTCCCACCTTTTACATTAAAACACTCTTTGATGCAGGCAGGTGCACCCAGTAATGTTGCAAAAGAAAGACAGATTTTGGATTGGTTTCAAGCAAAGATCCAACAGAAGAAATCTCTTTTTTTAAGTAAAAGCAAAGGTTTTCTTTTTTCTCTGCTGTGGAAGACTTGCTGAGGGAATACGTTTCACGTGACACAAGAGCAGCTCAATCCCCAAAGCCTTGTGTGGTGTCTCAGTGTTCCTGATTGCTGGACCTTGCTACAGGAAAGGAGCCTGGGATCATGTTCCATGCTCTCTCCCATGCCCTGGAGTGCTGTTAAATCATCAAGTGGTAAAGGTGATGTTTTTGAGTTTGAGCTCCCATCTGGAGGTTCCCTTAGTGACACTGTGCATATCACACGTGAGCAGCAGCTTTCCCTTTGTTTCCCAGGTGCTTAGAGGCAGCTGGCAGGTCCATGATTTGTGCCTGGAATGGCCGAGGAGAAGGTTGTGGTGATGGTCAGAGGGACCGAGAACTGCCAGAGCAGATCATCCAGAGCAAGAAGATAATGTCATGTCCACCCATGCAAAGCATCAGAAAGAAGGAAAAGTCTGTCATTTCCTGATGGTGTAAAAAGTGTCCGCCTTTGCATCCTGTCAGAGAATAGCATCACATCTGTAACAGCAACAGATATTTGGGCCTGAACCTCTTTGTAACTTTAATTTCTTCCAAGTCAAAATAAGTTTACTGCCAGACTGATAGCACATTCTGTGATTCTTTGATGAAAGAAATTTCACCAGTGTAAATTATTATTTTATTACTTTTGGCAGACAGAATGTTTAGCAAGTCATTTGAAATGTATGCTTCTTCAAAATCCGCTAAATGCAGTGGGAATCTTTACAGAGAATCTTAATTTATCCCCTTATACTTCAGTTGTTTTTTAATCTTTCTTTTGAACCACTGAGCAATTTTCAATCTGAAAAGAGAATCTGAGGAACGATATGCAATTGTCGCACACATCAGTCTTTTAAAAAATTGGGTTTATGGCTTTGATGTAGTGTAGACAAATGAACATATTTCAGAAACTTCTGAAGATACTGATTGACTGCTGGAAGTATTGGTTAATATTTTAATAATTGGCTCTTCTAGCTTTTGAGATATGAACATCTGCAAATGAGAACTTTACACAGGAAGTCGTCAGCCTCCACATTCCCCCGCAAAGCAAGAGAGCAGATGCTGCTCACCAAGCCCTGCTCTGCAGTTTGGAATATCTCAGCTAAGCACTGCAGTCCTTTTCCATTGATCAGTTAAGGTGGGTGAACCATGGGGAATAGCAGGGAGAAACTAATGCTGTGTGACCAGGGGTCTTGATACAAAATCTCTCTGTAACATCGTGAATATACTCATGTGTTTATAGTATATATTTATTTGAATGCAAATGCATTTTATATTGCAATGATCTTTTGGAGCTAGGGATTACTTTTTATCCTTTCCTGTATCATAAGGCTAATGAAACAGTCAATTAAATTAATCCTCTGCAAATTTAAAGTGGTTTAGAAATGAACACAGCTATAAGCTGTAGAATTTGCAGACAGAAGATATTGACAGGGAAACAGGTTAGTGCTGTTTGATAAAGAATTAGATACTTAGTCCAAATTACAGATGCTCTGTGCATAGAGCTCCTCTGCAGTCAGGATGTCTTGAATGGTTTAAATCTTTACAAACCTTTATTTATCTCTTGTTTATCTTCCTATTGGCTCTTATTCTACAGAAATCACTTTTTTTCTAAAATTAAAAAGGATTATTTTTATCCTGGAGAAAAGTAAAAGTGAGGCTTTCTGTCTTCTCCACATCCACACCTTTCCATTCCCAAATTTTCTGATTCTAAAATAAATCTGACTTCTAAGGTGTAGTTCCTTTTGGGAAAAAAAACATTGCACTGGAACAAGGAGAAGCATGTGGAATTTCCTATACAGATCTCATTAATCCTTTTAACAGAATAACCTTCATCACTGGGTTCTGATATAGGAAATGCAATGTTGCCTCCTTTATTAATTAGTTGGTGGAATTAATTAACTGCTAACTAACTTAATAGCCAACCTTGTAAACATTTGAGCATCTGCATATCTTTAGGCATGAGAGTAATGATAGGAGAATTGAGGGGAGAACTGTATGTTTAAAATTAAACCAGGTCATGTTAGCAAAATAGAGCCTTTAATATTTCTCTAAAAAAAGCCTGTGTTGCCTTCTAGCTTGTACAGAAGTGGGTTTCATATTTACCTGTAACTATATTTACCTGTCTATCTGTAGAAAGCACTATTTTAAAGTAAAAACGTACATGAAACAAGAAAAAAATAACAAGAATCTTCTATACTGAGGCAGAGGAGAAAGATGTGTTTCAGTAATTTATAATTAGTGAAATAAACGAACCATGTATTGGTTAACAAATTTTTGTCTTGTTGTGATGATACCCAGATTTTAAAAACACAATGTTATTCCCAGAATCTAACACAGAATAACAACACTATGACTTGTTGTTCATCCATATTAATATGTTTCACTCAGTTTTTAAACTCCATGCCTTTTTCTATGCTCTTCCTTCAGTTTCAGACCTTATAACTGCCTATAGCTGTCTATAAGTGTCATTGCTGTGTCACAGGACACTCATTGTCACCACAGTACATCCTAAATCCAGGACACTCTGCAGCTTGTTGATGTGATGACCACTACCATATTTCTGTCACTGTTACATGAATGCCATGGTGAGTATTTGAGGCTTTGTACACAGCAATCTTTGACCAGCACCTATCTTGCTTTTTTTTTTGGTGCAGTAGAGAAAATATAAATGTGGAAGCTTTACTCTGAGATCCCTGTATGAGAAAGAACTGTGTGGATTTTATCCAGTGAAAATAAAGTAAGAATGTAAACTGCAGAAACCAGTCTTTTTTCAACTCCTGGAAAGGAGCAGTGTTCTCCAGGCAGTGGAGTAAACAGGAGAGAGAAGCATTAATGAGCATTTTGTGAATTACACATCTCTGGATGTGGAGAAAGGATTGCGACAGTTTTGCAGCTTTGTGGTGTTCTCTGGTTTGGTTTGTTCATTTTGTTTTCATTTCTGTTCCTTATACATCATACACAAAGTTTCCACAGATAACCTCAAACTGGCCATATTTAAGATACCATGGAATGATAGAATCATAGAATGGTTTGGGTTGGAAGGGATCTTAAAGTTCATCACTTTCCAACTCCTCTGCCATGGGCAGGGACACCTTCTGCTAGACCAAGTTGCTCAGGGCCCCATCCCACCTGGCCTTGAACACTGCCAGGAATGGAACATCCACAGCTTCTCCAGGCAGCCTTTTCCAGGTGCTTTGACACCCCCTCAGCTGCAGACCACCTCCTCCTACTTTAGACCACAGAGCCATGGTCACTGTGTCCCATACATAGCAGCCAAGGCTTCTAGTTGTTCCTGAGATGAGCTTCATATTTTCCATACAGTGCTTCTTATTTTAAAAAGCTTCAAATGTTCAAGTTTCCTTATTTGATCAGTTGAGATATATCTCTTGCACTAATACAAAATGTACAAGACATGTCAACGCTGAAGTTTGCTTTGTGCTTAATGAGAAGAGATAGTCTTGTGTGAGGTGTCAGTTGGATGAAGAACATTTGGCAAATGAGCAGATACAGATGAAGTATCATTGCTGTGAAGAAGTTGTTCAATGTTGGATGACAAATTTACTGAAGACACTTTACACGCCTAATTCTTCTCTGAAAATATGGCCTTGGCACTGAGGAGTCATAGACAGTGGTTGCAATGGCATAACATGTTTCTTATATGCTTTAATGGATTGCAAAAATATTTCACATCCTAGAAAACTGCCTCAACAGTGTCTCCCACATCTTATTCATAAAATATGATTTCCTTACATACATCTGGTTACCAGTGGTCTACCTTGCTTTTTTCATGCTTAGCTTTAAGCCTGGGAAAAATTTGTTCCCTTTAATAGAAGCAAATGTGTAGCAGGTTAATACGGAGAAGTATAAACTGTCCTCTGTCATTAGGATTGTGTTAATTCTTTATTTTTTTTAATCTATCACAAGCGATTGTAAACCAAAGTATGAAGAATATAACAACAAACACTGAAATAGGCTGAAAACTGAATTTTGCAACTTTGGACTTAATATTCTTTTAATGCCCAAACAATGCCATGTCTTAGGAACAAGATAAAAGCACTAACAGTGTATCAAATTCCTGTGAAATGATTTCCCTGCTTTGCATGGTATAACATCACCTATTGAGAAATTTATTTGTTTAAGATGCTGCTACATCTGATTATGAGATTATGTTTAAGAAGATAATATATACTTTACCAAGCATTACTTTACCACTTATTTAGTGCTGAAGTATAATCCTGTTCTATGTAAATGGCTAGAATACAAAATAGATCTGCTCTGACTTAATGAAAGATATTTTCCCCCCTCAGTTTATATGCTTCTACAGACGTGGGCTTTTCTGAGTTGTAAATGCTTTTTAGAGTTCTTTTTCTTCACACCCTGGAGGGGCAAAAAGCAGATTAGGATTTGGTTTTTTTTTTTTTTTGTTTGGAAATAAGTTTTTCAAGAATAGCAAAATGAGAAGTGTAGCATGAAGAATAACCTAAATGGCTTTTCAACGTTGTATAAACAAACCATGGAAACCTGAAATAAATGAAAAATATTGAACTATGGAATTGGTATTCTGGGTGAAATTAGGTGCAATATGAATTTCATATCCAGAACAGATCTTCTATGCAGGATTACAAAATTCACCTATTAAAAAGTCCATATTTACCAATAGCTGTGCCTTGCTCTATGTGTGTTTATATTTCAGATGTTCAATAGTTCTTACTGCAGGAAATTATTCATTTTTCTATGGAAAATTATTTGTATTTTGCACTGTGTTCACAGACTAGCCAAATCATTCAATCTGGGGAGGAGGCTTGCTATCCATTAAAGCACTGAAAACTCAGACTTCTAGGTTTAAAATGCACACCTTAATGAGGGAGCTGCAGGAGACAGCAGAATGGGATGGAAAGGCACTTTGTGTTGATTCAGCAATATTTTTTTTTGCTTCCATCCCTATGTGAGTTCACACAGACTGACACTCCTTCAGCCCTAATATTCCATTCTCCTTTCAGCAGGTTGTGCCCCTCAAGGAAATTATACTCTTGTGGCTCTAGTATCCTAAAGCTATGTAGCTATTCCCTGACAGGGACTTTACTGATGTCAAAAGCTAGCTACATCTAGAAGGTATAAAATAACAAAGAGTGCTTCAGAAAAGATGCTCTATATATATAGACCCTGTCTCACTCCTGTGGGCCAGCTCCCTCTGCCAGCCAAGCTTTCCAAAAGCTATGGCTTCTCCTGGGGCAGACGTCTGCAAAGCATCTGACAGCTGGGAAACCCAAAGTACTCTTCCAGGTTGAAGTGGTGGTGTGATGCTTTCCACCTGGGACTGAAGGAGCATTACGAATGAATCCATGTGAAAAATCATCCAGGCAGATCATCTCCTCCTCCTTGGCAGAAGACTGCTCTGGGAATTCTGTGCTGCTCAGTCTGCCCTGAGCATTCTGCTGCCACTTGTGCAAGTTCAGTGCTTGAACTAAATTGGGGTTAGGTATGGTCTGACATAAGCTGTGACAGTCACATGCTCCCTGTGTTACACTTCCAAGTCCTGTAGTTGTGAACTTCAGTCATATGGCCTCCATTCCTCCAATTTCCACGTGCTCAACTCACAGTATTATCCATCTTTGCCATTTTTTCCAAGGGGCTTATCCTTCCCAGTAAGTTATAGCTGACAAGGACAATTGAAATGTGAGTGCTAGGTCCTAACAGAATCAGTTTATCCCCATTTTAGGATTACATCCCACAGTGATGAAAAAAGCTCCTGGTTTGCTGTTTGTTCCATTCAGGATCAACTCAAGAGCCACACGGATGGTTGAACTCAGAACTTGTTGACTCTTCCCCTTCTAAGGGGAAAGCCTTACATCAAAGCCTTACATCAAAGCCTTACATACCACCGTAAAACTTCTTTGCATGAGGGACTTTCTCAAATGAGGAAATCCATTTTGGTTCTTTTCCTCAGAATGAGAAAATATTAGAAATATATATGTGGCACATGCTTTTTTAGTCTCTATCAGCCAGTGCTCTGTATCAGCCAGTAATTTATGTAAGGGAGTGCTGAGGCAGGTACTCTTTGCAGGGCAGAAAAATTTTGTTTCTTTGATATCATGAATGTCAGCAGCTTTAGTTTTTTCCCTGTGCATGACAATTTTATGCTTCTGAGTAGTGTGATACACACAGAAAGAGAGAATCATTTAGGTTGGAAAAGACATCTCACATCACTGAGTACAACCATTAACCCAGCACTGTCAAGTCCACCACTAAAACATGTCCCCAAGTGTCACATCTACCTGTTTTCTGAACCCTTCCAGGCATAGTGACTCCAACACTTGCCTGCATCATGTTTCAATGTCTGACCACCCTTTCAGTAAATAGATTTTTCTTATGTCCAATCCATACCTCCCCTGGTGCAACTTGAGGCCATTTCCTCTCGCCCTGTGGCTTGTTCCTTGGGAGAAAGAGCTGAGCCCCACCTGGCTCCAGCCTCCTTTCAGGGAGTTTACAGAGACATAAGGTCCCCCCTGAGCCTCCTTTTCTCCAGGCTGAACACCCCCAGCTCCCTCAGCTCCTCTTCATGAAATGTGTGCTCT
The DNA here is from genome assembly GCA_013397955.1 of Grantiella picta. Lineage (NCBI taxonomy): Eukaryota > Metazoa > Chordata > Aves > Passeriformes > Meliphagidae > Grantiella > Grantiella picta. The sequence continues at coordinate 1,292,616 of VZRM01009103.1, read as the reverse complement.
AGTTCTCTCACCAGCTCATTCTTTTAATAAGACACTGTTTAAAGAACTAAGCAGCAGTTCTAGTTCCTGCTGCTACTATAAGTGTATTTGAATTTAGACTTGCTAATAATGATATCTTTGTTTTATTCATTTAAATGCTTTTCCAAAGAACTGCGAATTTTTCTCTTCCTGACTTTTGCTGATAAGCTTACATGCTAAAAAATACAATAAGACTATTGGTGCAATTTGCTGAGCAGATGATATTGTATGACAGTAAGGTCAGCAATGGTGCTTGCAACAGGGAAGATGGTTAAATTTAAACAGAATATTACCCAAGTGTTACTGGCCAGCCACAAAGTCTAAAATTATAAAAATGGTGAAAAATCCTTTTTCTTAATAAATTAATTTGAATATTAATGAAGCAGTGGAGAAATATAATCACAGGTAAATGTAGCTAGTAGATTTTAAAATAGTGATGATATGATATTGTATGTGGGAGGAAAATGTACAAAAAATTTTGGTTTTCCTTGTTACATAGATATCAAGTAAGCCTCAAAGAATTTTAAGAAGAAATCTGGGAATTATTTTATATTGAGAAGACAGCAACTGTCTGGACATAGGCTGGATTTTACATGTATATATTTAGCACTTTTGTTTCCTTGTATCTGCAGCACTCAGAAGGACAAAGTTTGTATATAATTTGGCACTCTCATTGGAAGCATGAAAGAAAACTACAGTCAAAAGCTTAAGTCTAAAATTATGTTCATTTTACCTACAGTAGCTGTGCCACTGCTATACAGGTTTTCGAGGGCTGCTGGAGAAGCATCACTGTTTCTTCCCCCAGGATGGTTTAGAAAATAGTCACACATAACTGCAATCTTTCTGATTTGTTTTTGAGCCAAGATGACAAATAAAACTTGAACAAATCCTGTTTAAATTAAGATAATTAGGCGAATAATGCCCACCATGTGTCAACAACTTTTTGTGAGACAAAATAGACTAAAAACAGTTAAGATTAAAGGCCTACTCCTCTAGAACATGCATCTTTCTCCCACTAGGTCATATTCCTTAAAAAGCCACATGGATGCATTTGAATTCCCCAGATTTTCAGCTATATATATTATATTGCAGACAAGTAAGACTGAGAGTTAGTATTTTCTTTCCCAATAGTCAACTTTCCTTTGCTGTTCCCCACCACCAGCCCTAAGGGCTAGTGCAGATTGATTAATGAGCTCTACATTCTCATAGTTGCAGTTTTTATCATATTAAAGCTGTAGGGGTTTCTTCCCCCTCTGCAATAGGAACAGGTCAAGAATTATGTATGACTGGTTATAGGCTTTGCAGAGAATTCCTTTCTATTACCAGAATCACCTCCATCAGGTTTTAACTAGTTGTTCTTTGTACCACAGCTGCATGTAGGAAGAATTACTGTACTGCGCCAGCACTTCACATAGTGTGGGTGGTATAAATGCAATAAATAAATACAGATAATACAGTTGGGAGACAGTGGAATATCTTAATTTACCTAAGCTTTGCTTTATCATTAAAGTTATGGCTAGAGATTTGGTTATCAAACTCATTTATTCTGCAAAACAGGGTGCCATTTCCTACATTTTTGCAGTAACCCATTAAGGCTTTCTTGAAAAAAGGAGATCTTTCTGTTCTATAGCACATTATTTTTTCATAAATAGTCTTGACTAGTTTGGAAGTAGAGTTTTCTCTGGCATCAATAGCTTGCATTGCAGTGCTCTGTTTTAAGTTCATGCTACTGAAGTTGAAGGAGAAATAAAACTGAACCCTCTTAAGCTATTCTCTTTGTTTTACTATAACTAGATTTGCAGAGACCTGTGTATTCTTAGCTGGGCTGTAACCACTTGCAGTGTTGTTTTTTGGGGTTTTTTTGTTTATGGCACACATCTAGGAAAAAGTAAAAAGAGAATAAGCTTTCAACAGCCTCAGCACTGTTCCCTTCTATTCTTACAGCAATGTGGTAGAATTCTGTTTTCAAATGTTTTATAGATACAGGGAATTTTTAAATTTAATTAATGTTTAAGTTTATTAAAATAATGCACAAAATCATTATTTTGTGACATTAATGGAGTCTATTTTCTAGCACAGTTTGAATAGGCAGCACTAAAATAGCACTAAAATGCATTAACATCAGGTCATCTGCTTTGCATTTATAACAATAAGCTCACATTTTCAGAAAGGATAATCTTAAACAATGTTTTTTTCAGTGCAAACTGTACATCTTTATCTTAAAATTCCAAATGTTTCAACAATAGATGATGATTAAGCACTAGACAAGTATTCTTCATCTCTCAGTGATTTATGGCACAGAGAAAGACCTTTTCTCTGGAGTTCAAGGTGCTAAAGAGGAGGAGTAGTTTTAAGTCAGCAGCTCCCTGCCTTCCTCCTTATTTACTAGGCACAGAATTTACTTCATTGTTGCCATCATACTAGAATATGAGCTTATTGACTTTATTACATGTTTGGCCCTTGGTGTGGACATATATATGGTTGAGTTTTCCAGCATTTATATAAGCACATGCAGAAAATGAAAATAAAGGACACACGTTCCTTGAGTAGCTAAAATAGGAAGCCAAAATGCAATGGCAGGACTCATCTTCCCATAATGGGTTTTAGTACTTATTTGCAATAACCTGCACAATGTGTTATGTGATTTCCAGGCATTGAAATAAGCACTTTGCTTGTCCCAAGGAGCTCAGTATTTAATCATGTGAAAATAAACAGCCAGTAGGAAGAAGAAAAGCAGTAAATATTTGAGAATGTTGACAAAACCCTGTGCTCTTTTTTTCATGTGTATGTAATTTGAAGTTCATTGTTCTTTAAATTTTGAACATATTTGCAGTAATCTTTGGAGCCACTGGCTTTAGGATTTTAGTAAAGTTGTAATCAATATTAATAAAATGCGTGGGGAAATTGAGAGTAGTTTTTTCTGTTTCTCTTGATATCGGGGTCAATGAACATTCATCGCTTACTTGGAAAGGACTAATATATCACCTCAAAATTCTAATTGAATAAAAAACAGTAATTCAAAAAGCAAAATTCTGATAAGATTATATAATCTACCCACCCTATGAAATAACTACCACCAAGCTGAGACTATTTTAAAAATTACTATTAATATCCTGTGTATTTCCTCCACCTACTTTGGTTCCTGCTGCTTCTTTTCACATGCCATTTCCAACTCAATAGTCTCCCACAGTGGTTGTCATACTGGGGAAAGTAGTTAACAATAACTAAAATCATGCCTGTAGCCCTTAAGTTTCCTGTTAATAAGTTGCTATATGAGCTGGCTACACCACCTTAGGCCAAAACTGTCAGACCTTCATCAATTTGAATTATACAAGACACCTCTCTAGCATTTGTGTGTGGACTGGTTGTTAAAGTAGCACAGAACAGTTCCATCCTCATTTTCTCTGACTTGGTGCTGCCTGTCAGCTTGGTGTGGTGAAAGGCTGGGCCAGAAAACATACACATGCACTGGCCTTTAAAATGCTCATCTGTTTAACACAGTTATCTAGTAAAGGATCGTAGTTTACACATAATTGCTGAGTTTGCAGTGGTGAATAGTAAATCAAAAGGCAATGAAGGAGATACTACTGTGCATAGTGTGTGGGATTAACCAGTGAAGTAGTGTAGGAATAATCCCTCCTATTCTTCTTTTCATCCTGTCCTTAAGGAAGCTGCTAACGTCTTTTGTGTGTTTCTGTTAGTTCCTTTGCCTTCATGTCATAAATGTGATATTTTACTTCCTCTGTTATTCCCTAATACTATCTCTACCTGGCTCTACAATGATCAAGAACTGACCACTTGTGTTAACACCCTGCAGATCTCTGTTACCTTCTTGGGTTTGTGTGCTCAAGCCCTCTGTTCTCACTCCAGGCTTTCCTCTTGGGGACTTTTACAACATTTTTCCCCCAAGGATAAATCACTATCACATGATGTTATGTACATAAGGAACATCACCTTGCCCAAACTCCCAGGCCTCCTTCTTTTTTTCCCCTCATGCTTCATTTGTGTGTCCACCCCCAGCATCTTGAAGAGCTGTACCTTCCTGGGAAGAGCTGCACTTAAAGAACAGTTCTTGCTTTTATTTAGTTTTTGGGAGTACGTAAAAAAAGCCTGAGGTAGACTAGAGGACATTCAGATGTAGTGCTGTCCCAGGCAACTTCTGTGGCACTCACAACCCCACCAGTGTGCTGCCAGAGCTGAAACAGCTGGTAGAAGCCAACTGATGTCCAGTACTGCAGAATTCCTCTCAGAGGAAAAATAACTATTCCGTGTCATTTGGGAAACTAAGGCTTTAGAAGGTTTTCCACAGAGTTTCCCAGTCTATATGAAGGTTGTCAGGCAGATCTCCTAGGTGAGACACTGACATAGATTGTTATAGACACATATTCCCAGGTGATTTGTAATCAGTAAGTGCCTTTTATGCATATCTGGCATCAAGGATAGAAGTACAAAAAGAATATAATTCTTAAATTGTATTAAATGTACCAAGAGTTATCATTATTATTATTATTACCAAAAAGATTTTGTACTTCTATTTTTAAACCCTGTGTAATTCTATGATGCTTCTCCATTTAATTAATGTGCCAGTACAATAAAATAACACACAAAATCATTATTTCGTGACATTAATGAAGTCTACTTTTCGAGCACAATTTGAATAGGCAATTGAACAACAGTGCACTAAAACACATTAAAACCAGGTCATCTGCTTTGCATTTCTAACAATAAGCCCATACTTCCATGAAGGGTAATCTTAAACCACATTTTTTTTCAGAGCAGCCAGTACATCTTTATCTTAAAATTCCAAATGTTTCAACAATAGAAGATTGTTAAGAACTAGACAATTATTTTTCAGCACCCATTGATTAATGACTTAGTCTATGACACACAGAGAAAGTGTAGAACAAAGGAGTGCATTATAATAATGCACAGGCATTAAACCATCTTCATTAATAGGGTCTTTTTGGATTCTGCTTAGCGTGAAACAAAGTATGCCATAAAGAAAGTGAAGTATTAGCTTTAAATATCTCTTTAAACTCGCTTGATAAAAATAAAGCCTACATTTGTGCCCTTAATCTAAAAAATATTTTTGTTGTCTAGGTTTCACACATTCTCCAAACTAGCTGAACTGCAGCTGGATTTCTGAGCCATCAGTTTACTTCAGTTCCTATAGGCCACATTCTTCATATTTCATATGCTACATTAGGGCATTGCAAAAAAATTTGACTGTGTCATCCTTCCTCTGCATAATAGAGTTTTAAGTTACTGCCCAGCAATACTAGCAGTAGGAAAATTTTAATATTTTAAATCAATTAATCTGTTAAGATTTAATAATACAAAACTGTTAAATGGTCCTGATAAGAAATAAGGAGCACAGTGAAACTACACCTTTAACTATAAAAGGCTCAACTTCAATGCTTGCTTCAACTAGAACCACTGTGTAAATGCTTTCAGGTTTTAATCCATGAGTTCTTTTGGCTCCTACTTTTATAAATTTATGTTTAACTTTGACACTGTCCTTCCTCCCATTGTTCTTGTCAAGGCTGCTACTTGGAAAGCACATGCCCATGTTTGCCAGACTGGGGCCTTAGATATGTCCACTCTGCTCTCCACTTTTTCACAGCTATTGGTACTCAGGTCTTTGTTTGTTTGTTTGTTTGTTTGTTTCCAAGCCATTAAGTTAAAATAAAATAATATTAATTTTCCCCAGTGCTTTTGTGAGTCTTTGCTACATATTGGTAATCTACATCACACATAACTCAAAGAACGAGGCTAAAATATGAACTAGGCATAGACCATATTCATAGCACTTGGAAAGGACAGAAGAAGATGGATTATGAAGAGGTTGTTGGAGCTAAGTGAATAATTCACAGTGAATAATTAATTTGACAAACTTAGCCTCTTTGTGCGTACAGACCAGATAACAGTCTCTTTCGTTCATTCATTATTCAGATTTATTCAGTAAGTATCTTTTGAATAGGGCACAGCAGCTAAGGCATCTCATCATGGATCCAAAAGCATGAATTTAAATCTCACCCTGGATTCATATTTCATTGAACTCCTCTGAAAACTGGGACGTCCCCATTTGGGACAAGCAGACAGCCAGAAGAACCGATGTGGTGTTGGCCAAATCCCATCCATCCCAGATCGTGGAAAGCCACATTTGTCTCCAAGCAGTTGAAGTCGGGGATGGGAAAACACCTTCCCAAGAGAATTGCAGTTCAGGATGAGGCTGCCTTCAGTGGAGGATCACAGTTCATCCTGGCTGGTTTAGAGTGGCAGGCTGATGGAAGAACATGGTTTTGTTTCCAAGTTTTTTAAATTTTGTAATGGACTGACAGGCCTGAAGAATGACGTCCAGTTCACATGTGCTACACCAGGCATTTTTTCCTGCACATTGTTTCTGCACACACCTACAACATGCAGGATTTGTTAACTGGGATGCTGCACTGGTGGAAAGTCTGCTCTGGAGTTGAGACTCTTGACATTTAATGCGAATGGGAAATAGTGGAAATCACCAGCTGAACCCCTATGTTAGGTGGCTGACAAGGAAAAATGTAATTGATACTAACTATAATTTTTTTTCACTTGCATTCATGGGCCCAAAATAAAAGTTTTCTGCCCCAAAGACCTTATAAACAGATCAGATGAGAGAAATACAGAGAAAAAAAGTGAAATATATGAAACCAGTATGTAGCAGGATTTGTGCCAGGCTAGCTTTAATTAATAAGACTTTTGTTATTTTCATTTGTCTAAGAAACCTCGACACAGAAATTTCTTTTCTGATTTGGACTCTATTTGATATAATGTCATATACTGCATGCTATATCTAATAATGGTAATTACTGTTGGTTTTGTTTTCTACTCAGATGTAACAATGCTTTGATGAACTGCTTTTCACTTTAATTGCATTAATTTAAACGTGTATCTGATAAAATATTTACTGGCAACTTATCTGGCAAGGACATACATGGTTCAATAAATACAAATCACACTGTGGTTTGTACATATTTTATAACATTAATTTGTTGGTCAATGTTTAACAGCTTAACACTAGAACCATTTCATCATGCATTCTATTAGTTTATCAACAAAAGTTCACATCTTCTAAATGGTAAGCTGTAAAATAGAAAGAATAATCCTCCCCATCTCTATTAGCATGTGACTGATGCAAAATAAAATTAATGTTAATTAAAATGTATTGATATCACAAAGCAATCATGATTTTGAACTCACACATGAAAGAGAAAGTAGTTTTCTGCAAAAATTAAGAAAACACTTCCTTTATGCTATCAGAGATACCCCAAGTAAATTAATTCAGGAGAAGCCCAGAGTCTTAGGTATTGCTTTTTCATCAATTGTTTTGATGAAAAAGAAAGCTAAAAGCAATTATTAAGTTTTTTTTCAGGCTTCTGGGCTTTAATTTGCTTTATTTTATGTTATGTCAAGGACAAATTTATTTATTTTGAGTATTTTAAGTACTAACTTTAGATAGTTCTACTTGGGTCATCACTAGACAGGGTGACAGCTCCCATCAGCTCTGGACACTGACCATCCTTTAAACCTTGTCTTCTCCAAATGCACACTAGATTTAAATCCAAACTGAACCTTTAGAATGAAGGATTTGAAGGACATTTCACTGGATTCTGGGTCAAGGCTGCAGTTTTTGTTCCTGTGCCTGATACTCTGAGCCTTATGGCAAGCAGGAGTTTGTCCTCACAGCAGCACAACAACCCCAGGGCCAGGATTTGGAGTTAACAGGGAATTCCAGCCAAGGCTCACCAGTAACTTCAGAGTTTGATTTCTGTCACAGCCACAGTTTCATTGATGGCATCACACAAACTAGATCTGTTAGTTGGAGTTTCTTCCAGAGTCACCTCACTGGAACTTTTTTCTTCAATAACAATTAGAGGGAGCTTAGAGGAAACATTTTTGCTCACATAACAGGAGATTTTAAGAACTGACCAAAGCTATGCATCTTAGACACACTGTGGGTGCCGGAATTTACACAGAAAGAGACCACCAGCAAGACCCATGCATAGAGATGGTTTATCCAAATCCTTCTCAACTTTATCTTATTGGTTTGTTTACTTCAGAAGACAAATTAAACTTTGATAAAGTTTTTTCTCTACTTGAACAGTTTTGCCATAATGTTTTCGTACTGTACACCTATTTTTGTGATTTATTTGAAAGGAAAATAATTTTATTAAAGTGTTTTCACATATATTCCTTGGGCAGGAGAAGTGTAGCTACAAATGCCTTTTAGTGGTTGCTTTGAAGACTGAAATCCCCTCTCAGAAGGTTGAGTGACTCCTACACATAAGCAATAGGTGGTTCCAGGGAGCATTTGAACTTAACTTAGGCAGCCCAGCGGAAATTAGAATGAGGCATAATCTACATGCTCAGCTTGTGCCTTGCCTTCCTTCCATACTGTCACCTGCTGGAAAAAAACAATGCTTTTATACTGAACTGTAACATTTGTCATCTCTTTGCGGCATTACTGTTTGTACAAGAAGAGTGATCAAATACTAAGAGCTACACTGTGTCCTGATGCTGTAATTTGGAGATCTTGGAACTTCACTAAAAGTCATCCTATTTTAAGACTGGGGTTTGGGTTAGATTTTTTTTTCCATTTTATAAATTTACATTAATTTCCTCTCTTTTTAAATCCTTAAAATCATTATTTATTTTAATTCTCATGATCTGTTGCTGAACATTGCTGACCCCTTTCTCATCCAGTAGATTCTTCCCTTCCTTGCAGTATTTTAGGGGACTGCCTGCCACAGCACCTGTTTTACAAAGGAAGAAAATATCCACTGCTGATTTGTTCCTCTCAGGCAGCCCAAATATCTGTGTGGTTTCATTGATTAATGTAGAGATTAGTCAATTTATACTGAGTGCTCCTTTTCAGAAGGCAACAGCAGTGCCTAGTAAAAGTGGGTCCCGATTTGTAGTGGATTCTGTGGCAACAGAACAGAACAGTAAAGCCTGAGTCTATTTGGCTTTTGAGTTCTGTTCATTACAGATAAATAAATGCCCACAGCATGAAAACAACAATGAAATTATCTGACTTTAAATTTCTGACATCTGGCCAAATTCTTGATATTCCTTAATTCACTCACTGATGTCTATTCTTATCCTGAATAGCACTCAAACTTGCAATCTGGTATCAGTTGTTGAGGCCATTCCCATCCTAGCCTACAGCTCCATTGCATTCCCTCGTAAAAACCATCCATTTTTTCAGACATTCCCTACATCTCTCTGTTCAATTCGATAGCTTTTTTTGCCCTTGGTCCACAATTTTCCAAATGTGCAGTGAACAGAATCACACACACTACCTGAGGACTTAGCAGTGCTAAGCAGGTCAGAAGGATTGCTTTCTGAGCCCAGCAGATGGTACTCCTGTTTAGATAGTTCAATACAGTATTTGCTGGTTGTGCAGCAGAGTGATGTTGCTGACAAACAGGCTGATTGAGCCAGAATACTGCAAATACAACCCCAGAAAATGATCCTACACTAGGCAAAAACATGACCTAGACAAGCTCATTCATATTCATCATATTTTTCCTCTGTATTATGAACACATATTCATTCATATATATGAACTGTAACTATATTCGGTATTATATTTAATCTTGTTGGTATTAAAGTTTTGCATTAAACCCTTATTGGCTTCAACATCAATAGGAATGGGTTTGTCATTTCTGTTGATTATATGGAGGCACTTAGTTATACTTTTCTTTTTATAGTCTATTTGCAATGAACCATAGATGCATTCAAAAAGGTAAGACATCAGACTCAGTACTTTCAATGCCAAAAATACAAGTTGACGCTCTTTCAACTAAGCAGAATGCTGTCAATAGAAATTAGCAGTGTAAAAAAAGCCATGCACCACAGGGAGAGGCAATCAAGGCTTTCACAGACAGACAGCCGTCTTGGAATATATTTGATTTTACATAGCCTTAAAACTTAAGCAAGTCAACTCAAAATGCCTTTCATGAATTTGTAAATATTATCTCATTGCTGTGTACATGCTCCAAAGAAACAGAAAAGCATTTCCCTTTCTACTTGGACATTCACCTCTCTTTTCCAGCAGGCTAGATAAAGCTTCAGTGCAATCTAAATCTTTGTGATTAAAAGGCTGATTTATCATTTTCTAAAAAGAAGAATCATACTGTCATAGGAAGACAGTGGGCTGATTTGGAATACCTGTCAACCACAAAAGAAATCCCTGCAAACAGTTAAAATAATTGGGAAAACTGTAAATCTATTTACAAATTTCTTCACATTTTGTCTTTACACTAACACAACAATGATTTTTGACCTTAGTAGCTTTCCCCAGAGCAGGCAAACAAGCTTTGAATTATTGTTCCGCTGCAACGCAACAATTCCATTGCTCTGACCCTTGGTGTCTCGCAAAATACAATAGAACAATAATTGTCAATCCTTCCTATACAATGTGCCAGATTTGACAGAGGTCAGCATTAGCTACAAGACCTTTGGCTGATGCTCAAAGAGGTAATATCTCTTCTCTAGTTCAGTTGATAAAATGTTAAATAGAATCAATTTTTGCCATGCTTTTGTGGAGACAGAGATAAAAACAGTTTTTACACTATAACATGTTTTTTAATAGACAGAAAATAGATGACAGTATAGCTCAAAGTGCTTTGGTAAATATACTATTTAAATGTCAAAAGTTTTTATTCTTCTAAAGAGAAATGCCATAATTCTTCCTTCCAATTTGCAGTGTGATGAATTTAAGAAGGCTCTGCTGTGTGCAGAAAATAGAAGATTTTGTTACAGATCGTACGTGAGTAATACAAGAAGGAAAATACTGACTCATAGACATTTTGTGTCAGCATGTGATTCGTGCAAAGCAAGGACATAATCTGACATGGAAATAAAATGTGTGGTAGATGCTCCTCTTTGGCACTGTGGAGAAGCTGGTGGCAAGGTCAGCAGCTACAATGTCTAAGTTCCTCACATTTTAAGCAGTTGTTAGTTAAAATTTTGCTTCGGTCCTAGAGCCTTAATCTTTTGTCTGTCATCTCTGAACATTTTGATTGAAAAAGCTTAAGAGAAAGAGACATTTATGGCATGCGGCAATACTCCATATCTGTGGGGGAAATCAGACTTCAAGACCAGAAAGAAGAACTGGCATATGAAAAGAAAGCACATATTTCTCATAATTCAATTTAATAACATTATTCCTATTGGTATATTTCTAGACTGTGCACATAAAACTGTCTAATGTTGAAATAAACAGCAACAAAAAAATTCTCCTTGTGATTAAGTTATTCCCCAGTCATACAAAACATGAAATCATACAAATCTTTGCTTCCCACTTCTGTTGCATGATGCTGAATATACTATTTTGAATATGCTGTCAGCTCAGGTTCATAAAGACTGGGGCAAAAAACCCACCATTTTCGATCAAGAGGCTGTCTGTTAGAAAACAGCTATTTCACAAGACCATAATTTGACACTGAGCTTCAGCATCAACTGTGATCTCCATAACAAACGTAAAACCAGAATGTGTTTGAGTTACAGAAATCCCAGCCTTTCTAAGATTTTCCTGCAGCATATTTGAGAATTTTCCCTGTGCTGGGATGCTGCTGGTCCCAAGAGTTCACTGTTACACAGTGAAGGTAAGCACTTCTTCAGGGCAGCAAGGATGAGAACAAGGGAAACAAGGTGGAAAACAACCACTTGGAAGACATTTCAACTTTTGAAAAACATTTGTATTATGCTTATTCACACAGAAAATATGCTGCCATACTGGTGACATTGCACATACTAGTGGAGTCAAACACTGTCTGTGCTGAGCATGTGTGGCAGGATTTATTCATGGCTTCAGATCTGTTTGCTTCTCCCATCTCACCCCATGCCTGTCCCTGTCTGTCCTCATTCCTATTCCAATCCCTGTCCTCATCCCTGCTTCCTTCATCTTTACTTTCTGTAAACCCAACAGTGACTGAGGCTCTGTCTGCTGATGGTTCTACAGCAACATAACAAAGGAGATAACTATCTGACTGCAACATGGGATGGAGACAAGAGGTCTTTGCAATGCTTACTGAAAAATGCTTGCTGGAGTTCAGATGTGTGTGTCCTTCATCTCCCCACCTTGCCCGAAGGTTGCGCTCACTGAATTTCACCTTGCAACAAACCTCCCATGCCCTCAGTTTGCTGTCAGTGATGTGCTTGGTTTTAAAGACAGCATGTTTAAAACACTTTAATTATGGGGTTGCCCACTCCTGGTCTTGGTCAGGTGGTCCCTGGATGTAAACTCTTAAAAGTATTGTGAAACATGGTAGCAATTTTGAATAGTAATAATTTTCTCCGGAAATTAAATGCTGACCTACTACTCACGGGATAGAAAAGCTGCAGAACACTGGCTTACCTGTCCTAAGGAAAGGACTTGTGTTTCAGAGATTCCTGCATCAAATAGGATCACCAGTACATTTTTCACAAATTACTTGGGGTCCTAACAGAGTTATCCCTAAGCAATTCAATTTCACTTGATAAACAAATGGAGGAGCATCCTTTATCAGAAGCACATTAGAGGGAGTCAGGTATGGTAAGTAAGGGAGAAAGCAGTCAGAAAGGCAAGTAAGAGGAAAATTGATTAAAATCTGCAGAATGTCCCTGGAGCAAAAAAAAAGCCTATCTCTTGAACATTGGTTAAATATGTTGCGTGGAAAGATGTAACAATGAGCACGACCATTTATTTTCAGACAGTATGGAAGAGAAGCTCATGAAGCAAAGCAATCTGTAATCAGTCTTTTTTTTTCTCCTTCCTACATTTCCAAAAGATTAGCCCAATGCCAAACTAGCTATCTATCCTGCCTCTAAAAGAGGCACCTGGCAATTACAGCTCTGCAAAGGTGCAGGGTTCCCTTTGTGGTTGTGTGCAAAAGAAGCAAAATACCCACTTTCATCTTTGCATCTGAGTGCATTTGTACTACATACGTACATGGGATTTTTCTACAAAGGCAGGAAGGCAAGGTCTGTTTTTTCATCATACATTTAAAAGTGAACTCTCACTGCAGGCACAGGGCTTTGTAAGCATGCAAGCAGCTTGCTCTTGGCTTCACACATTTATTTCTCAAGAACCCAAATGCACTGAGCAAATATGCACATTTTAGTACTAATATTACTATTGACTGTACATTGGTGGTAGTACATACATATTGGTCCATTTACCAGTAGTGTTGCTGGGAGGTAGGGAGCAGAAACGCTGAAGCAAAAAAAGTCTATTACCAGGGAAGGTAAAAATTTAGTGACACAATTTAGTAAACTGTATGAAGCACAGCATTCAATGCTCAGGAAAACGCCCAGATATTCAGGTCCTTATCTAAAGTATGTCCAAACTATCTGCACTTCTTGAGTCTGCAAAGCTGAACTGGAAATTGGACAAGACAGGCTTTTCTGGTATTGCCTGTTTCTGGCTTCAGCAGATAGAGGATGATAGCATCTCTCTTTACACACTTCTGCAGAGCAGTAGCAGTCCAGGGCTAGCCAGGAAGCACAGTGATGTGCAGGAGAGATAATAAAGCCCAGGATTAACTATGGCAGGCCCTTGATTTTGTTCCCAGTGGAGGTCACATCCCTTGTGCCCCTTTGTGTGAGGAGTGCAGCCAATCTGAGCTCCCAAAACATCTCCTTCCCACCCAGTGGTGAGGCACTGTAGGCTGCTGGGTGGTCTTTCTCAGTGCTGCCTCTGCAGAATATGGGCAATCCATTTTTATCCTCAAAGATTTCTCCACATAACCAAGGCAAAAATAAAAGCATGGAAAAATAAAATCCACCAAATCAGTTGGAGGTTTTACTCCTGGAGCGCCTTCCTGTGTCAGAAAGTGTGGTCACCTTTTAAAATGGAGATTTTGTGGCATTTTGCTCACTATTTGAGGATGCCAACCCCGCTGTGGACTCCTAGGAGTCTGGGAAATACACACCGACCCTGATTTAACTGGGAGCTTTCTGGCCTAAATGAACCAGAAGAAGAAAAGACAGGGTTTGTTCACTCTATAGGGGAAAAGAATTATCAAGAGCTTGATTTTTTTTGCCTTGAATTATTTTCATTTGTTGGTAGTTTCATTTGCAAGAACCAAACTGATTCTATATAACAATGAAAGCAAGCAACAACACTGAGTGATTAAAAACAAGGTTACAGCATAAATACTGATCTATATTTGTGGTGTATTAGAAAACACATGAAGCAAGTGCTGTGTTTAGTGTAGGTTTTACTTTAACCATAAAAATGTACATTTCAGGGCTAAGGTGAAGAAAAACATAAATAAAATTGCCTGGTATTATGAAGAGGGGGAAAAGGATGTATGGAGTGTTCATAAATAGCTGAAAGTATTGATCAGTGATGGTGAAATATCAGTGAACTGTGCAGAGCACTTTGAGTTACCTCCTTGTCTTTGATTAGGTTCAAATGTTAAACTTAATCTGTAAACCTTTAAATGGGATTCAGAGCCAAGGGTCTTGAAGACCTGAGGTTTCAGAAAACAACTGCTGAGTTTGATCCAAATGTCAGAACAAAATGCAGAGAAGGACTTCATATTGGATTTGGAAATGAAATTAAAAATCAATGAACACATTTTAGACATTCTTCTCTCCTTGAATATTAATAAGTGGGTAAGAGGAATAGTAGCATCTGGAGAATTATCTGTATTAAGACTGTATGTAGTCAAAAAATTTCTTCCAAGTTTTAAAAAAATTTTTCCTATGTTATAAATATTTCTTTGAGCATAAAAATAAGAAAATTAGAGGATTTTCTTCTTTCTATGTACGATTTTTTGTTTCTTGAAAGAAAAGGCTTTTGGCTTCTGTGTCTCTGTGAGGGCAAAGCATGTTTTTTTTAAAAAAAGGAAACAGAGAAGTTTCGCCCTATTTCTTACAGGACAAGCTCCGCTATTCCGCGTGGTTTCAAGGACAGCCTTGTTTTAACGACAGCCTTCCTAATTCTCAAGTAAATTGAGTTTTCACTGTTTTCTTGGTCCACTTGGGAGGTGGGCACTGACACTCCGGATCAGCTGCTGGCGGAGAGGGTTGCATTGTAATGCAGAACAAATGAGGGCTGGATATGTGCCCTCCTCGCATTCAGCCGCCACTGCTGCCACTTACAATTACAAAGGACAAGAGCAGGAGACACTCCAGCAGCGGGGAAGCATGACCTGCGAGCCGCAGCTCATTTCGCACTGCACTTATTCAATACAGCGCTGCCCTATAATTTCCTATAGCATTGTTATCTGTTCGCCGCTTACACACTCACACCTTCATTATGTCCCCGGCTGCCAGCGCCGGCTGCTTGTCACAGCTATTGATTGCGCTCGGGCTGCGATCTGCATGGATCACCCGCGACTGTCCTCAGCCAGACCCAAATCCTGCCTGGGACTGACACCCTAGGGACTGATATCCCTGATAGAGCTCGTATAGGGACCGGGAGCTCATCCGGGGCTGATACATCCGTAGGGATTGATGCACCTTATGGGGCACATAATACCCCTGCTGAAGTCTGACACCTCTTGTACTGACTGATATTCCTGCTGGGCAGCGATGCTCCCTGTTGGCACTGGTGTCCCTTATAGGTGTTGATGTTTCTCAGAGGGACTGGTACCCCTACCTGGGACCCTGGAGGACTGACACTCCCCCAGGGAAAGATGTCCTTTCGAGGGGACAGCAGCCAGCGGGGTCTCGCTGAGGGCTCTGGGCTGCTGCCCCCAGCAGCTGGCAGCCCGGGGCAAGGATGTCGACACCTCCATGGGAAACCCGATCTATGAACATCTGAGAGAGACTGTCCTTGCTGGGATTGAAGTCACTGTGATTGCTTCGTAGGTAGCCACGAGGAACTGGACACCCACATCCCTCTGCCAACCATTTGGCATTAATTTTCGCAATTACTGGGTGGGTGTTTTAGCACAGAGGCTTGAGGAGAGACTGAGATACAGGGAACAAAAAGGGGAATTGTATTGGATGAACGTCAGTGCTGTCTGTATTGCACTATGTTTTCTATTTCGTGGTCATAATGAACGAGACTGTCAGAGGGTCAAGTATGTCTGTGAATCTGAGGGTGTCTCCAGCAAATGCAAACTGGCATGTCAGCAATCACACCTGGCACATGCAGGGAAGAGAACATCCCACAGCTGGGCGATTGTGAACTTGTCCTGAACTTGGGATGCCGTGCTCTGGCTATGTCTGAAGATGTCTGAACCTGACTGAGATGTCAGTATTTCTCTGGGGCTAAAGAGATGCAATACTTAATCCCGTTTGTGTTTAAGTCAGTAGCACAGGTCTGATGTCTTCGGCTGAAGGCAGGACTGGATCTGATATAAGAAGTAGCTGAAGATCTCTGTCTAAAAACTGCTTAAGTGGTTGCACAAGCAGAAGACAACAAGGTGATCAGATGGGGCTAAGAAAAGTGCTAATTGCTGTGTTCCAGGAGGAATATAAATAGCCTCTTGAAAGGTTTGGTGAATCATTTGCCCTTTATCTCCTGCACCTTTGTGTTTCAGGGAGAGGTTTTGTGAGATTTTGGCTGCAGAAGGAAGGAATCCAAGCTATCTGAACCAACGGTGGTAGCTCAGCGGGATAACAAAATCCTCACATTATTGCAGAGCAGGCAACTACGTAAACCTTTTCAAATCCTCTCCACAAGTAGAGTGCAGATAAAAGCAGGCAGCAAAATGTTTCTGAAATTATCTGTGATAGAGTAAAATCATGCATCATTTCATGAGGGATGCTGAATCAATGCTTATTACTTACAAGTAAGGTGTTTAAATCTTTCAATGGGTATGAGAAGAAAAGAAAAGCAAGGAAGTGTCTGAGATGAGCACAGTAAATTGTACCATGAGTTTAAAAGACATCCATCCTAATTATTCTTACTTTAAATTGTAACATATATATTCCTGATCATTCTCTATCCTTTCCTTTCAGTTTATGACATTGTTTAACATACTGATCCGTTTGCTTCATTTTGTCTTCTCCTTTTCTCTTGCTATCACACACAGCATTTTTAAGAAACTACACCAGTGCATCTGAAAGTCACAGCTTGCCTGAAAACAATCAAACCCCAGTAAAATATCAGTAAATGAGAATTATGTCTTCATTTTCAGGGACAGAGAAATCAAGTATCCATTCCTAAAACACAAGAATTAGCATAGCTATTTTTGAAAATTAGTTCTGAAAAAGGGCAGTAATGTCACAGCTTGGTATTAATGATTTCAAAGTTTCAACATTAATACATAACAATTCTCAGTTCAGAAGTTTTCAGTATCTATGGTAATGCAAAGTATTATAACTTTATCTATTATTGCATCAAGATAGATGATACTGAACTATCAGCTACAGACAGCGTCTGGAGTTGTTGTTATAGTTGGATTTTTCGGTGAAGTACTCTACTTCTATTCCCAGTCGGAAGGTCATGAAAGTCATAATACACCCAGACATTTACCTTTCCCCATTCCTGCAATAAAGAAAACAGTGCCACTTCAAAAATTTACAGCTCAGGTCGAGGCCACGGGAATGAAACCATCCCACACAGGCAGGGCTGGTGAGGAGAGGTCATCCCTGTGTCAGTGGGACTGCGAAGTGCAGGTGGTGCAGGCAGGGCAAGCTGCCCACTGCCCACACAGACAATGCTGTACATGGTGGCCTGAATTTTGATAGTCACTAATATTTGTATTTTTAAAAGCAATCTGAAAATAGCTAACTTGTGATATGACTGGAAAATGTGCTGTGCTGTGTGTGGGCATCTCTGACAGCAGCAGAGTTCAGTCTGATACAAATCAGGGCACCATTTGAATCTCTCTGCATGAGGAGAGTCACTGCCACAGATGAAGACAGAGAAAGGAAGAATTCCTGTTAAAACTTCCTAAAGACCTGATGGGCCATGTTTTCTATCCAAATTGTCCACTGAGCTCAAGGAAGCTACACTCCCAGCCGTCTACCTCAATATGACTAAGGAGGCATCCTGTATAACAAACGCCACTTTAAATTACGATTTTTCAATATCTTTAGTTTTTCCAAAAACTTTTTATGTGACTTGTTTAAATCCAAGAACAATGGCGAAGATAAAAGAGCAAGAAAGCTTTCTTGTGCTATTTCAGTATTTGCTGAAACTAATAATTCAGTGTCATATGTGATGATGTAGTAAGTCAGCAAACGTGAAATATCTCTAGGGAGCTCTTTGTTCTGCAATTTTTTTCCTATCCAGTGCTTCTAGTTGTCAACAGAAAAACATAAAATAAATTTTCAGATTCTAAATAAGGCATCTTACATATGATCCTAATACTTCTTTCTGGAAAAAAAAAAGAAAAAAGAAACAGTCAAGCACTGATGTATCATTTTCTTTAACTGTTTCCCCTTTGATAAAAATGTAACGGGAATTGAGCATTTGAAAAGGATGTTTATTAAACTGATTCTGTAAATGGAAATGTATATTTTAAACCCCAGGATTCAGGAGAATACTTTATACTGATGTAATTTCAATTTTACTCTCCTTTGTCCCACAAAAATATTCTAGAGGGAAACAAGTCACAGGCAAAAAATTTTTCCTGTTTTTTAAGAGAAGGTCTACTTTTCCCAATTTTGGCTATTTTTAGGATACAGAGAAATGCTGAAAAATATCATGTAGCCATAGCTTCTCTCAATGAAGCTATTCAATTTGCTTTTGTACAAATAAGAAAGGTGTCTCCAAAATAAAGTTGATGCTTCCATCTGAAGGCCTGTCTATCTCCAGTTGTGTGCCAAGGAGTGCAGGGGGACAAGACTCTTCATTTAGGTCTTCATCCGAGTCAAATGTAAAAATTATATGGAAAAAATCCAGGCTTAGGTCTCCATTCTTATGGTTAAATGACATATCTGAAACTATTCCCACTGAATGTTTCTCTACCACTAAGCTTGGCAAAGTTCACATCTGCAAATTTTATTCAGAAACTGTCCAGCAGTAAAGAGAAGTTCATTATTTTAAAATAACTCTTGTCAGCTTGGCTAAGCTTTTACTTGATACAGCACTTGTGTTTTAAGGCGTCAGTGGCTGCCTGTCGTTGTCATCCTGTAAAACTCATCTTTACTGGTATGACACACAGAAATTAATGCCTGAATGTAGATTCAGTGAGGAAAAACTGAGGGAAGAAGGATTTGGACAGAGAGCAGAGACAAAGCTGAAGGGCTGCATAGCTACTACTAATTAAATGGTAACTGCAGAGTCACAAAGTCACTCTGGAGGAAACTGTTGTTAAGTACAATGACTTTATCTATTTCTTATATAAAGGGAGGGTTCAGGATTCACCACTGAGATGGACATGTTTAACAGGTTTACCCAAGATCTTAAAATAAGGTCTTTACTGGCATCTGTATGTTGAGCTTGGACTGAGATTTTTGGTCACATGAATCATCCAGCGATATCAGGTGGTTCTTTGGGACTTCTATGGTAAGGGAGACATATAGATTAATTATTGTTCTCTCTGTGTTTCTTGATGTATGTTTGGATCTGGATTTGCAGCCGCTCAAGTTTTCCTGAGCTGTCTGTGGACATCACTCTCCTCCAGGAACTCAGCTGCTGTAGAAGACCTACATGCAAGCACCTCTATGTAACTCTCACTTCTGCAGATAGAGGCTTCAGCACCTCTGCATTCCTGGTGCCTATCTAAGGACAATGAAGGAAAATCAGCTGCAGTGCAGGAGAAATAAAATTAGGGGGAAATTGATGTGGGAGGTAGAGGATAAACCTGTAATACTGTTGACTGTGTTCCATTATACATTTCCCTTACTCATGACAATTGAAGGAGTATTTTTTAATTCAGGAACTGTTATTATTTTTTCAGTGGGCTGGTGGGTATTTATTTAGATCTGTGATGGTAATCATAGCTACTTATCCACATTATAATATCATCTGGACATCTCAAACGAGCTGGGGCTCCATATTTGTATGAGATGCATCCAGACACAAGATAAAGACAGTATTTACCTCAACAGTTTACTGACAACCAATGAAACAAAACTTACAGTGTCAATATGGCTTGCTGTCATCTTGAAGAACATAAGTACTTAGGTGACTTACTGAAGGTCATGACCTTCAGTGTGAGTTAAGGCCTGATGTCACACCAGTGATGTCAAACCCTGCACTAATTCCACGGTGACAGTCTGGTATAGCAGGAAAGTCTACAAGAGCCAACAAGTGATGACCATCTACATTTACAAAAACGTAATTTAGAGCCATCCTGCAGATGGTTCTAAATGAAAAAGGACCAAGCAGTTGCTGAGTGCAGCCTTCAGAAGAAGCAGAAGTTAGAACTTCAAGCTAGATTTAAACCATTGTACATCAATTAGTTATCATATAGAAAAAAAAATGCAAACAAGTTTTTTAATAACGAGGCAGCATTTTTTCTATTTGCTTTTCTTTACCTGCAGTATGCTCTCTGATTTCTGAATGGCCATACTGTGCACGACACACAACCTTCCCCAGCAAATCATTGTATCAGATGGTTTATTAGAAGGATGTGCAAGGATAAATAATAATTTTTATGATCTTCACTATAGAGTTTGCAAGTTAGTTCTTCAAAAGAAAAATATTTTCTTTATATTGCCAATGACCTTACTCCGACTGTCTGTTGTAGGGTGCTCAGTAGGGGCTGTAGGGCCTTACAAATCTCACTAATTTGTAGCTGACTGTTGCTACTGTTGGCCAGCTGTTGGAAAACATATGCCTCTACAGCAGCCTTCTTGTATTTCCACACACTTTTCTGCATTTGCATTCTGAACTGTTGTGTTCAGCTTCGCAGTGATTATATATCACATAAATCTGAATGCCTTTAGAAAAGTATGTTTAAAAATAAGTTGACAGAAAATTGCAGAGAAACTCCTTTTGTAAAGTAATTGGATATCACAGAAACCTGATGAATCTGGTAGAGGATCTAGCCAGAGGTTAATGCAATTCAATACACTTTTCCTATACTGACTATTATTACACCTTATCCTCAGCCACTGTCCCTAACAAGGTCAGTGGCTGCTGCTGGAGGTCTAAAGGAAAAGGCTGTAACACTAAACATATTTCAGCCAGCAAATGTAAACTTTAGTCAAATTATACTTCCATAATAACTTCTTTAAACTGTAGCACATTACATTACAGAAATAATAGCAATAGCTATGCTGTAGTATTTTTCAGTACTGCCCTAATTCTCTACAAGGCAGCTACCGCAAGATTACTCTATAAAACATTTTTAGAGTCCCACAGAAGTTGGTTAAGGTTTCTCATGACATAGGCTTGCAGCAATCATTTTAGAAGATGGTAGTCTTTCATCAAAAATTCTGCAAGTCTTTGTAATCCACACAGCTGCTATGGGGAGAATTTATTCATCATCTAATTTTTGGATGTTTTCCAAACTGAAAAGATTAGGGTGAAAAGTATATTGTGTGCAAGCAGCCCATGGTCATTTTAGCTTTCCTTAATCCCCTGCCTTAAGTATTTGCATCTGTATTTTACTGATGAAAAAGCTGTCAGCACAGAGAAATGAACGGTTTGGGGCAATTTTCTTCTCAGGTGCCAGATTTCCCAGCCTGAGGCAACTGCATGATGTGGGTGATGCTGTGGTTCAACCTCCTGGGAATTCCTTGCAGCCAAGGATTGGGTTGGGCTGGGAATCCACACTGCACCCCTGCCCCACCAAGGGCTGATGAGGCTCCCCTCTCCTCTGACCAAGGGTGCTCTGCACAGGCACACTGCAGCATGGGGGCTTTCCCCTAGCAGAATCTATGTTTTAAAGGTTTTATTCAAAGGATGTAGAAGACAAAAATGTGTTTTCAATATTTAAATATCAGAGAATTACTATTTTAAAAGAATAACAGTGATAAGAATTAAAATAAATTATTAATAATAAACTATTGGTAATAACAAATTAATGATAATCTGTTCTAACTTGATGCATTTCCAAGTGTTTGGAGAAAGTGGATTGGGATACTGGGCACAGAAGGAAACCTGTACAATGGGGGCCTTACAGAAGATCTGTGAACAGGATAATCCCATATGAAGAAATTGTCTATGACCAGTCTGGGCTGGGATTGAAACATCTGACAACACAACGAAGTTGCAGACATCCCTGCTTTTGGGACACCTTCATTCAACATTTCAGTTCAGCTTATTACAAACACAGGAAGCACTATCAAAATCAAAACTGTTTCTAGTGATGAGCTGTATCTCTACTCCCCTCAAGAGTCAGAGCTGCTAAATTATGTTCTAGTATGCCCATACAAACATCTTTCAGAGTTTTGTGTCATCTCCAGTGACTGCTGCTGGTTTGTGTGGTGTATACAGGCTTACTAATTACAATGATTTGCAGTCTTTGGCATCTAGGTATTTTCCCCATTAAAGAGACTATTGTCTAAGCAACTTTGAAATGTTTACCTCATGCTCAGCAGGGAGTTGGATGTTGTTTATTGCTGGCATGTTGCAGTGAACCCCCAACAGACCAGATTCGGGGTCTTGAAGAAATACGGGGGAGAAGAGGAGCTTCTCCCGTGGGAGACGAAACTTGGCTGCTGTGGCTTCCCCATAGCAGAGAATACAGAATACCAGATTCCTCAGTTCTGTTGCAGTTTAGTAAGGGTGCAAATCCTTTTAGCAGCACCTTAACCTCCAGCTATGCAACACCACAGTGTTACCCAGCCTGGGATATTTCATGTGCAAGAATATGCAAAGCAGACAGGAGGACCTGTCTGCAGTGAGGTATTTTTCTGACAAACTTGATACACTGAATATGGATCCCTACCCTCATTGTTTCATCACCACCCTGTGATGTTTGGCCCCAAAGCTAAAGTGGTTTTTGCTACAAATAACCACACTGACAGCTCCTTGTAAGTAGGGCAAGAGTGGATTAGTGCAGGCATTTTGCGGCAGAAGGCTCTGGAGTCTCACCTGCACAGCCACACGATTGCATTCATGTCCTGCTTTAACGCCCTTGAGCATCTTTTATCTTCCAAATTCTAAGGGCCTTTTTTTTGCCTCTGCCTACACAGCCAGGAGGAAGCAAAATCAAACAGAAATGGGATGAAGAGAAGGGGAGAAAAATAGATGGTGGCTACTGCATCCCTGTCCCCTCTCAGGAGCCTACAGGGCATGTCTGCTCCCAAGCAGTAAATTGCTGCTTGCAGCACCCATAGCTCCTTAGGAAAGGGACAGCGCAGCTGCAAACTGTGGAATAAGGCAGCCAGATGGCCTCTTCTTCAAGGGTTTGTGCATATTCTGGGAAGTGCAGAGTCTGGAGCTTGCCTCTCCCATTTGCTGTGCTGCTCAGCAGGACCCTTTTGCTCTGAGAGGAGCAACCCCTGCAAATGCTGCAACACTTGTGCAGGGCATTCCCTGAGACATCTTAAATGCTCAACATTATTTTATATATTTTCACTTCTGCAAGTTCAATATAGCATTTATTTAAATTGTTTCACCTGCAATTTTGTATTATCATGTCAGTGAAAATCAAGCTGCTCCAAATTTTAAAAGATGGAGGAATAAATAAAAAATTGATCTCATATTTATTCTACTTCATCTAAATATGTTTGCACAGAAAAAGTACTGGCCACCCATAGTACACATGGACCTAGTATTCAGATTTGGGTAACTTTTCCAAAAGTTGCTCCTGTGAAGTCCTTAGCTGAAGTAAGGGTGGACAGCTTTTTCCGTTCATCCATTTCATTTTTTTTTCTATTTCTGTTGATTACTAACTCTACACTATATTGCTTAGGCCTGGAAATTTAAATGGCAATGCATAATTAAGGTGTGCAACCTAGCATCCAGTTTCACACTCTCTTTTCCCATCATACTCTCATAGTCACCATCAGTCTTCCAGTTAAACTATTTTGACTCTCCTTCAGCTCTCCTCCTTTGAGAGAACCTGCGTGAAGTGAATTGTCACAAATCCTGCAAAGCTTGGACTTCTTGCTTGGGTACCTCGAGCACTGAGAGAGACCTGTCTATCTCACAAGAACAGGAATAGAGGTTTTTGTGTACCAGCTGGGATCAGTAGTTGTGATGAGTTCACAAGAGGAGTCACAGCTCCCAGACAGCACAGGGAAGAGATATCCACATCAGGACTCACACCTTAAACTCTCCTACCTGCCTGGCTCACCTCAGCCTGAGTAGGTTACTGTGCATTGGTGTGATGTGCATTTCTTCCCAGACTGTAAGTCAAGGTGTGCAAAGTTACACCTTTAAAACAGTCTGAATTACTTCAGTTTGAACATAATAAAGAATAATCAGAATTATCTCAGTCTGAAGGTAGTAATCATAACAACCTCCACAGGTTGTTGGCCCATGGAGATGAAAAAATTCTAAGCTGCTTTACTCAAAAAAAGAGCCTGGAACACCACTAAGAATTGATACTGGGGCATTGAGGAATAGCCATAATTTCTTTGGGATGATAAAACTGTCAAGTGCACTGGCTAATAGTAGACATGAGCACATAACTGAGAGAGGTGTTATTTTATAATTTAGCTTTTTTCCACCTCATTGATACTGATTTTGTATTTCCTAGTTTGAGTTAATGTCACTTTACCAAAGTGCTTGAAAACAAGTACCTGTTTTTCTGAGGAGAGAGACAGACCCAGTTGAGTGGGACTGGTAACCTTGTATTTAAGTTAAAAAAGGCTGTTGAAACAGGGCACTTCACTGGGTGGAGAAGCCAGCTTGCCCATTGTGGAGAGCAAGAGGAATAAGCACAGCATATTTAAGGAATTTTACTGACCTTGTAGCTGGATAGTATTAAAAAAATAACTGCCTTTCACCTCTCCTTGTGGCCAAGGGGAAAACTTTCCCCAGCATGACTTCAGCTGTCTTCACACCTTCTCCAATCAGAAACCAGCCTAGGAGAGAGCTACATCACCAGTATAGGTCAATCAATCATTGCTTATGTTACCTTGCTGGTACTTTCTTAAAACTTCACCCAGAAATGAAAAGCAGTTCATGAAACTCTTAGCACTGAGTAATAGCAATAATTTGTGGCTTTTCAGGTTGGCTTGGTAGCATGAGTTCTCTAGGGACTGGCAATGCCAGTCTGTCTTCTTAACACGTTAGATTCCAGTCATTTTGAGAGTATGTTAACAAAATATTATCAGAAATAAAGCCTTCAGAAAATTTAATGGGCTAAGCTTGAAGCCACTCCGAAAAATGAATTAATGTCCCAGGATGCTCATTTTCCTTCTAATTGGATCTGGCTTCTCTTTTAGATCCATAATGGAGAGAACACAGATTGGTACCGAAATGTTGAAGACACTTTTCTAAATCTAGATTCTAAACTGACTTAAATTCCAGACTGGGCAGAGGGTTGATGTATAGTCGAATGTGTGTTTGCGCTGCAGCAGTAACTACTTCACATACAAACTTCAAGTTTTTGCCACATTAATAGATGAGAGTCAGCTGTGGTCAGAACAACAGAAATCAGAAGGAAAAGGGGAAGAAAGGTTAAAGGCTGAAGGCTCAAGCTGAAAATAAAGAACACTGATTGCCTCTCTGTTTTCCTGCAGACAAGTTTTTATCCCTGAAATAGACAGAAGCACTTTAAAGAGATGTTTACTTAAGCTGTGTAGCAGTTTGGGTGATGTGTACATCGTAAAAAAACTCTGCCAGTAACCTCCAAAAACTAGGCAAGTAAGAACCTACTTTCACACAGAGCTTCCTGAACTATATCTGACATTCAAGCAATGCAGGTCTGGATTCTCAGGTTCTCTTACCTTAGCTGCTGAGATGGGAGGGCAGTTTCTCCCTGAGCTTTGTGCTGTGGTGCACAGCTGAAAATGAGGGTACATAGGGCCTTCTCACCATATGCACCCTGCTTCCCAGAGCATAGACGGTCTAAGATGTGACATGATCTTGGACAGCACACCTGTATTATCCACATCCTGGCTTAATGAGCGCCTTTACAGATTTTATGGAAGAGGTTTTGTTTATTTAATTTGAAAATCTGTAACGTGTAGCTCTGCCTCATCCAAAAACTACAGAGGCCTATATACCAGCCAAACAAAGAGGGTTTCTAATAGCTGGGAGGGTTGCAGTGGAAGTGGTTAGCAGCAGGAGCCAGGTAACCTACATTCCAACAGGAGGAAGTTTTAGATTAAACGAGTCATGATAACCATGGGTTTGCTGTGCTCCTTCAGCCAGCTGCAAATGCAGTAAACACTAATGATGACATTCATTATTTAGCATAATTTTTCTTGATATTCTTCCATTTTCCAGTCACTACCTGGGTTTCCAGACACGTATTTTGAAATGAGATAATATGTAAGGACAATAGAGCAGAGAAGCAGTAGGTCCCTCATAACTTAAAGCAGTATCTTATCTGTTGTGTGCCCTGGCTTTTAGTAACGAACATGTAATGCTTTGTAGTCAAGCTTTTCAGAGGAATGCTGTTGTCATCTTTCCTCTCTGTAAAAGCCCCTCTGCTCCCGACACTTTAATTGCACAGTTGCCTAAATGAGGCACTGCAGAGTGTTAATGTGTGAGTCTGAGCGACAACACACTCCTCTTTTCCTATTTTGACTCCCCTTGATCGTCAAGCTTTTGCCTTGAATGTAACAGAGCACGTACCTTAAAAATAACTGGAGATTCAAGGGGAATCGCTACACTTATCCGCTTGCATAAGGTTTGTTGACATAGGGATCCTTCAACAGTAACTCATATTCTTTCACTGGGAATAATAAGCATCGCAATTAATGAACTAGTTAATAACTGCGTGGTTGGGGAGGACAGCAGAGGCATTTCTGCCTATGTGGAAGCAGAGTGTTCCGTGTCCACATGGTCTATAGCAGACCAAAAAAAAAAAAAAAGAAAGAAAAAAAAGAAAAGGCTTGAAATCCTCCCTGCAGCCTCCCT
>VZRM01009103.1:1225671-1256263 GCA_013397955.1 Grantiella picta | reverse complement strand
TTTCTTAAAAGGAAAAAAAAAAAAGAAGAAAAATTTTGAAATCGTTTCATGTTACAGGGCAAGGTGTGAACTGCAAGGTAAAAAGAGGCAGTAAGTTACTAACAGTACCAGTTACCAGAAGATGGTTATTAGGTGTCAAAAAAACCTGGGGATTTAAAAATATGTACCCTGTTTTTGAGTAGTCAGAAATGAAATAGTCTTTTGGAATTAGAAGTCTGGTTTGTAATAGAAGTAGTTTAACAGAACACTGCTTTATAGATTGGTTAGCCCAGGCACATTTTTAAGCAAGTGATACATTCTGCTTAAATGTGGTAAGAAGCCATAGACAAAGATGTTTTGTCAGATCTTCCTGAAGGCTAACAATGAATTCCTTATTAAATTTGTACTTTTATGATGTAAGGCACATTGGACCGTTTTTCCCTGACAATGGTAAGATCATCCTTCTCTTCAGAAAACTCCAACTCATCCCAGACAGCAAGGTCTCTTATTGCCCAGAGTTAATAAAAATGCCTTAGTGTAATCATACTAGGTACATGTTCAAACTACTCATGAAAAGGTATTGACTATCACAGACAGAGAGGCCATGCTCGCCTAGTTTACGAGAGGGAAGTTGAGTCAGACCAGTTGATCTGTTGCAGAATTAATTGGCAAGAGGTAGGAATTCAGGAGCCTGTCGCTCCAGTTTCAAGTGTCCGGAGCGCCTGGCTCCAGTTTGCCCCAATCATCGCTGTAGCTGCAGTTGGATGCCATTGCTTGGGTTTGTCACTGCGAGGTGTCACTGCCTGTGTGACACGGGAGCTGCTCGGTGTGCCAGGCTGCCCGGCATCGGTGCTGGCAGGCAGCAGCAGCAGCAGGGTAATCCCTCCTGCCAGGCAGCCTGGGCAGGGCATGGCAAAGCTGTTCCGCCTGGTGGTGTTGGAAAGAAGAGGGTTTTGTGTTTACTCTGTGTTTACTTATCTGTTTTGGATGTAAACAAAGCCGTGAGATCTGATTCTTCTTTGGAGTTGAATCACGTTTGCTCTTCAGTTTCTGGAGGGCTTTTGGTTTCTCCCGGAATGGCTTGTTGTTATTCGTGCTGGGGGTGAGGTTTCTATGTGGCAAAGTTTACATTTAAAAGGCAACTCTTTCTTCAGTATTAGGCACCACATTGCAGACAAATCTGCAGAATAATCATAGTTACTCTGATTTCGTAATATATATTGCTTCCTTCAGATGCTACAAGAATTTTCTTCTGGAATGCATTGAAACTGTTACAGATTCATTTTTTTTTTTAAACGAGATTTATCCTTTTAGATGAATCACTTAATTTCAGAGGTATTAAATACTAATTTATAAATTTCATCACTTTCATTTTCATTAATAATCGTAGTAACAGTCCTTACATTTGTATCTTGCCTGTAGTTATCAATTTTGTTTATGCACAAGCTCCTCACAAGACCAAAAGACTATTCCACTTTAGCTAATACCACTCTAAATTCACTCTAGTCTTTAACAATAATTCTTTGATTAAAATGTGGCAGACAATTATTAAGATGAAAAAAAATAACCAAACACTCAGAAAAGTAATCTGTAAAGTTAAAAAAAAAAATTAAATAAAACCTATTCCTCATACATTATTATTTTAATTTTGCCTCAAAAGAATTGTCTCTGAAAGTAACTGAAACCAAGTAGCAGCAAATTACACTGGTTTGGGTCTTGTAGAGTGCTGTTTTAACAGGAGAATGAATTAAACACTAGAGAAGCCATCTCAATCAAAATAATCACAAAGGTTCCAAAAAATCACTCCTAAAATAAAGGGGTATGTAACCCTGAAAATCCACATATTTGCACTTTTGGAATTGGTTTCTTGTTTAGCAAAACACCTTCTTTTTACTATCTTACTTCCCTTGTTTGTATCCTCACCTATTGAAGCAGCTGTTATTCATACAAATTATGAAAAGGAAAGTATATATGAGATTGGTGCCTAGATAGGACCAATATATCATCAAAGGTCTTTGGGGTAACATATGGCCTTGGTTCAGCAAAATCACTTCTTCAGTCGTTCCACTGCTGCTCAGAAAAGCAGTAAATAATAAGTAACAAGATCTGCATACAAATGTGCTGGTGCTCAGGTTTTTTCTGTGGAATTAGAAACTGGATAAGAAGTTGCTATTATCTTCCTAAAATTTTTTCTACATACAAAAAAATTTATAATGTACTTGCAGCATATATTTCTTAGGGCTTTCTTAGCATACCTAAACTGATCTTGCTACCAGTTCCTGAGCTGACTAAATGTTTCTCTGACACTGGCATGTAAAGTTGGTTCCTGTGCTGTCTAGGCAAAAATGGGAGACAGCAAAAAGTCAAGATAAGAGGCTGAGCCTATTCTTTTATTGACCATTATAGCAAAAGCAACGTGTGCATCATAGGAAGGCAGTTGATTGAAAAGAGCGGCTTGTTAATTTAGTAGATCTCGTTAATCTTTGTTTCCAGTACCTTTCCCATTGTTGGTTTGCCCCACATGATGCTGCTGTAGCTGCTGGTGTGAGGCGCAGTCACACACAGCCCTGGTGCAGGCAGCCCGCTCAATTCCCGTCAGGATTCCCATCCTGGTGTCAGTGAGTTTGCACATCGCAGAGGAGATAGTGACTCACAAAAACCCACATGGCAGAGAGACTTCTCAGCTCAGGATCTGCTGGGAGCTGCAGTTCAGGTGGTCAGGCTTGCTAAAGGCACCAGGGGATGCGATGCTCTCAGCACATCTCTGGCCAAAAGTGTGGCAGCAGGGTACCAAAAATACATCTCCCTGACCAAATGCAGGAAACTGTTTCCATCAGCCCTTTCTAGCAGACAGCTTGTCTCTGCTGAATGTTGACAACAAATTATATAAATTTCCCTGCAACAGCTTGTTTCAGAAACTTTCCCCAGTAATATAGATTAAGATAGAATTTGTTTTGACTGCTGTAATGCATATTCATTAGATAAAAGCCCAGACAATTACTATGATAGTTTCACTAACAGGTGGAGCATGTTTTAGGATTTGTTGGGCATGGGATTTGCTGGAATAATCCCAGACAAATTTGGGGGATTATTTTTGTGATGAAAATAATTTTGTATGAAAAGTGAGAACGTAAGCAGATTTGAAGGTGATTTCATTATGTTTTTACATTAGTTTGCTCTTACAGTTTTAAATCTAGAATAAGTTCATACTTTGAACAAATGCAGGTCTCTCAGGGCAAGCAATAAACCACACAAATAAATGCTACCTTAGTATTATAGCTTAAAATTGCATAAATGGTAAGCAAATTATTTCTAACAGGATATTATATTGCATTCATTTTTCAAAACTCAAAAAAACTAGAAATAATTATTCTTCTATCTCCACTTGTATAATGTTCAGTTTCATCCATTAAGGTTACAGATTAATTTTGGTTGAGTAGGTAATATAACAGCAAATATGCATGCATCAACATTGTTGAGAATTTCTGAATTAAAGCACAATTCCCTTTTATGTTTCCACTAGAAAAAAAAAGAGAAAGATTGAGAACAGAATCAACATGAACAGTATACGAGCCTTATCCTACCATATTACATGGGAATCTGTTTTTTTCAGGAGCAACAAGCCCTACAGTTTATGGGACCTTCATCCCACAGGATGTTCCCATATGGGTGGTCCCGTTGTCTTCAGTACAGACGATTTTAAGTGATAATTTTTTATAGGGATTTGGGGTCATGATAACTGGCACTATCAGTAGTAGATCACTGCCAAATTAGAGTTTTATGAAGTGAACAAGGAAGTTAAAATTGCACACTCAGGAAAGCACCTTAGCTCATCCCTACAGCACAGCATCAGAATGTAACACTGAAGGAGGTTTAAAAATACACTTGCCTAGCACAGAAGTTATCAGTCTAGACTCCCCATCTGTTGAATGCCTTGTAAGTACCAGTAGCACTTCAGTATCTGACTTAAACAGAAATCATAATGTAAAAATGCTAATAATTTCTCTAACACTGTTTCATTACTAACAGAACTTCAAAGCTATGAATGCATATGTTTATATTCAATTTCTATTTATATACTTAAGCACAGACTTTCTAGTACTACGCATATTAATGTGCCAATATGTGCTCCAGCAACACCTATATTAACTTTATTAATACATAAATATTAATATTTATATAAAGGGCTGTACTCAATGGAAATTTTGTCCTAGGCTTCGTAAGGATCTTGGATGAAACCCTGTATTTTTTTTTTTTAATAAATATTGGAACAAATTTCCAGGAGTTCATTTAGTTCACAACATTGTCTTTTTGTTGTTGTAGGTGGATTTTAATTCTTAAGCAGAAGATTTTCATGAGCTGAACCATTTTCAGCTGCTTGTGTAGAGATGTTTCTCTGTTGACAGACCTGATTCCACACTCACTTCACCATCCTCCTTTGTCTTTCTAGTTTTCACTGTGTTTTAATCATGCTCTCTAATCCCTTATACCATTATAACTGATTAATTAGCAAACCTTCACTTTCAGACTCTGAATTTTTCTCTTAGGCTCAGACCATTTGTAATCTCAGCTTTAAAGACAAGATTGAACATCTGCCTTGTATTTAATCTCTTTGCATCTTTTACCCCTCATGATTATTGTTTGTTCTTTATTATAACTGGGGGGATTAAGGGTGAAATGTTACATTCTGCATTATCTGGGCTCTTAGCCTGAAAATAAATCCGTGCAGATGGACCATAGGGAAATATAGAAATCAAGGAGTCCACAACTTGTGTTCTTTTGTAGAACTTTGGCCCTTAGATTTCCATTTTTTTTCAAGAATCAGCTTAAAGAAACTGTGAGTGGAAAAAGACAATGATAGATGTATTGTTTCTTTTGCAGAGCTTTCATCAGTTTAAATTTTCAGAATTTTCTTTTTGAAAATTCTGAAAATTTCTATCCCACAGAATTTGCAGTTGTGTGGGATAGAAATATACACATATTTGTATACTTGCGATAAGTAAACAAATCCAGTATTTTCCTTCTGTTGTCAGATGCCAAGATCTGTGGTTTTCAGAAAATCACATTAAGGGACCTGCAGCTGCATTAGCTGCTGATGGCAGTGAAAGGACTGTCCTCCTTCAGAAGCTCAGGTCTGAGCTTCACTCAACTCCTTGTCAAGATTTCCAAGTGAAGCCTGTTTGCTCTCAGCTTCTGCAGGGAGCAGTTTTCCCTGCTGCACTTGCTGTGTATTTTTTTAATATAGTTGGGGTTAAGATTTTGAGGGATTGAAGGGAGATCAAGTACCTACTTGTCATTACCTATTTCCAGCTGGAAACCTTGGGATGGCAAGCTTTCTCTTCCCCCTCACTGATTCACAGCATGAAGAGATAGTGGAAGAGAAATTTTCCCAATGCATTGAACATTTGTCAGCACAGGTAGAAGAGTGGTGAATAAAATAATTTCTTTGCTCATCCCTCCTACTGTCCTAGTCACAATCTCAAATTGCATCACAGAGAGGTTTTTTTTTTTTTATCCAAAAGGAGCTATTTGTCTTCAAGTGTCACAAAATTTATGCAGAATTGAGCTTGCTTCTCCTTTCTGCTGCTGCTGATGCCCACGTGTCATGTCCATCCAAAGGACAGTGTTGTCTTTGGTCTGAACTGGGCTATGGGGTGTATTTAGGTTCTCATACATAATTTCCTATATCAGTTAAATGGTGCCACCCAGCTGCTGGGGTCTCTTGCAGACACACATTTCTGTTATTCATGCAATCTGAGCCTTTCAAAATCTGCAATAGCTCCAAACACTTTGTTAGAGTATTAATGCAGGTTTTGGAATGATACTGTAATATAGTTATAAATATTTTCATTATGGAAATATAGAAGGAAAAAACCAGCTAATGTCAGTTATGTTTTTAACTGATTTTTTAAAAATTTCTTTCAGAACTCTCTGTGATCTTTGTAGGTATTAGATTAAAAAGTAATTTCAAACATGAATAAGAAATAACATGTGCAGAAAGCTGCATTTCAGCTAGAATTAGCAATGTGAAGCACCTTTCTGGGGCTATGACTCCAGTTTGCCAGTTTCCCATGGAGCACAGAGCAAATGTGGCTGAGACCAACAGAGCCCAGGAAGCATTTTGAAATAGTCTCCAGCACTCACTTCCTTCCCCATGAAGAACCACTTTTAAATATTCCAGGAGGCCTTTCAGGAGAAATGGCATCTTCCTCTTCTGACTGCCTGTGTTTTTAAAGAGGTCTCCTCTCTTGCAGATGTTTGTTCACTTACAATTTTGCATTGCCCAGAAGCATTGCTCTCTTCTCACACAGGTGGAGTCCAGCTGTTGCCCTTAGCTGCTGTTTTTGGACAGTAATGTCTCAGCAGGAGCAGATGGCTCTAATGTGACTTGTTTAGGCTGAATTTTGGGACAAGTGTTTCTTTAGAGGATGCAATGGCTCAAGAGTTGATAGTACTTAGGGGAAGTGCAAGACTCCACCGACAGCAGCCTGCTCCCTGGCAGGAGAGCTGATGTGTTATTTGCACCTGAGACCCTCACCTATGTCACTCTCTGCACATGCTTTCCATGGCCAGAAAAGTCTGTTTTATGGAGAAGTCTCTGAGGTGTGTGTGTCTGTCCAGGTGCAAGTCAGGGCTTTGGATTGGTGTGTGCTGGAGAGCTGCTAAAGTGTTGGGCTCAGGATGGTCTGTGCAGCAGCCAGTTGTGCTGGATGTGCTCACAGGGACTTGTGAGAGCTGCAGTTCTGGGAACTCACCCAGCCATGGTTCTTCTGTGTCTCCTGGTGGAATGGTGGGAGTCTAGTGTCCTGTTGATCCCCCCCAAGTACTGTCAGCAAGGAGGACCTGTGTCTTACCTGATGATTTTCTGGGCTTTGGGGGCAGGTTCACGCACTTGCAAAATGGATTTCCTCTAATTGAAGCTCTGTTCTGAAACTGGCAATGCTGAAAGTTAAAATTAGTGTCTCCTTTATTACTAGGACATATTTTTAGGCCCTAATTCATGTCTCATGTGAACGCAGTCCTCCCACTCCCACGTTGGGAGTACTGAACTGGAGTCTGCGGGCTGTGCGTTACATTTTCCAGAAATAGTTGCAACCCAAGACTTTGAATATTTACATTTTCTGCCTTTTTAAAAATGCACCTATTGGTTTTATGTGTGTATATGGGTTTAAAATAGTGAAAAACTAAAGTAGAAGCTTCTATCCTTTGTTTTTTTGTCACCTCGTCCTATTTTTATTGTGGTTGCGTGAAGGGGAACTTGCCTTAGTTAGCATCTAGATGCTGCAAAATGCAAAAAAATACAGAATATAAGCTCAATTCCTATTAAAATATTTTAGATGTCTCCCATTTTCTGTCCTCTCCTCTGGAGCCCCAGAGCCTCTAAGCCCAGCTGCTGGTGTGAGCCCTGATCCAGAAGCACAGTGACATTGCCCTCCTGTCAGAGCATCAGCAGCTGGTGATCACAGGGCTCAGCTCTGCTAAAAATTCCCTCGTGGGAGCCCTGATGTGCAGCAAGGGCAGGGCCTGGCCTTCAGAGGAGGTTCCATCAGGAGGCACTATCCAGCTGGTGCCATCAGGCGGCAGTGAGAGGATTTTGGAGATGGAGTTTGACCTCACACAGCCTGGGTGGAGAGATGGCTGAGCGAGCTGGCAAGCCAGGGGAGCTGCAGCTGCCTGTGATGCTGGAGCCCCTGCCCTGCCCTGCCCTGCCCTGCCAGAGCTCCAGTCCTGCTGTGGGACTCCCTGCCAGCATCGCTGGGGACACAGTCACGGGTAGCTGGGTCAGCACCAGTGGCTGTGAGCAGGGAGTTCAGTGGAGCCCTGCTCATTTAAAACCCTGCCAATGCCACTTAGAAAGCTGTCCAGCAGGATGATGAACTCCTGTGAGGAGTGGAGTTTATTTACTGTGGAAACACGGCCCCTGTTCTCATTAGGGCTGGTTCCAGAGGAGGGAACAGTCTGGCCCTGCCCTGCCCTCCGCAGCTTGGTGTGTTTTGTGTCTGCTTTCAGGAGCTACTGGCCATCCTGGGTGTTTCTGGGGTTCTTGCTGTGCTGGCAGACAGGGTGACCCTGCAACCTGACCAGGAGCTGCCCTTAGGTGTGCATGCCTCCCATCTGGAGAGGTGTCTGAGCCCAGGTGTGGCAGGAATTGGCCCTCAGGGCCACATCAGAGGAGCCACAGGCTCTTGATGGACAGGGCTCTGATCTTGGACGTTGTCTGTGACCATATGTTCTTACCTGGGAGATCCATTCCGAGGAGCAGAGGGACAGGATTTTAGCAACCCCTCATGAAGGCTGTCCCAGCAGCTCCATGCTGGGAAGGCACCCAAGTCAAGAAGACTCTGATTACTGCCACTCCACAAATGATAATTGGTGTAAAATATCTATGTTTTGCCACAGAACAGGGATGGAATTATACATCAAATAAAACCGAGTGTCATTGTTTCCTTTAAAGAAATAACAAAGTCTCTTATTCTTTCAGCATACTCTGCAGACAAATGTAATCAATCCAATAACCACTGTCTTGAAAAAGAAAAGAAAAAAGAAGTATATAGACTTTGCAAAAGATCTTTTTCATACCATTACATAAATAAGGCAAGAATAAATGAGACATTTACAAAATGCAAATCAAATCTCTTCTTTGTTTTTATCTATTATTATGGGAGATTGCAATAGGTAGGATTAGAAAATGATCACTGAGAAATGTTGTTGGCATACTGAATATTTCAAGTCACTGAGGACTCCATTTAAAATAAAACCATCAGCTATATCAATATATGAATGGAGAGGAATCAGATATTTCTGCTACTGCAAAAAATTAATAACATAAGTCATTAGCATTAGTGCAACTTGCTTCTCTTTCTAATTTACAGGCACATATCTAGATTAAGCGTAAAATATTCCTGGGTTTAGGACACACTGTCCTCCATTGAATGCTTAGCCTGGAAAGGTTATTAACATTGAATGGGGACTGTTCTCTCAGGAGAGCTGCAGATAAAATGACCAGGGAAAGAAATAGCACAACTTCTCAAATTAGCATAATTAGTAATTATCTCTTAATAGCCCCACTTGGCTTTGGAGACTTGGCACTTGAAATTCCGCTTAAAGTTCAGTGAGGAAAAACAAATTTCACGCTGAAATGTCTCAATAACACAGCTGAGCTGCTGAGGTAATCGTCTGGTTTAGGTAAAGGAAAGGAGATGAACATATGGATAGGAAAGATCTTTCCTGTAAGCACTGTGTTTGTGTTTGCATATGTAAAGCACTCCAGGCTTAATGGTACAATTGCCACTTTCTCTGGGGGTGAGGGGAGGGCAGGAGGATGAGTGGGACTTTTCTCTCTTCTTTAGTGGAGAGAAACGGATGAAGATAATAAACTAAAATGAGCAAATCCCATTCATTTTACACTAGAATAGTGTAATTTCTTTTGCAATTCTAGCTGAAATAAAAAACCCAGAGACAGACAAGCCAAGCAGTGGATAGAAAAGCAGCCTTTATTGTAGCCAGTGGCAGAACTAAAACCTTTCCAAATGGGGACAGTTTTCCAACATTTAACTCAAGGTAAATTTGGATGAATAAGCACAGGCAGCCTGGTAACCCTATTTTTTTTCTTTTTTGTGGCAATGAAACAGATGGCTCTCTTAAGATGCTTTTGGCTGGGAAAGAACAAAAGCAGAAGAGAAGTATTTACCGTTTTTTACACACCTAAAGCCCAGTCCTCTTTATCCTCACGCAGAAAGCAATTTATCCGTCCATCCTGATGGAAACAAGCCTTTGTTATTAAGTAGGCACGTTTTGATTTACATGTTGCACAGCTGGTTGGAAGCTTTCCACTGGGAAACACATATACAATTGATAAGCCTTCCTCAACTAGTCTGAAATAGAAAAAGAAGTTGTTTCACTCTGCCCTCTTTGGCAATTCATGTTGGGTTGCCAGCACTTCAGCAATGGACTTATTGTGGTGATGGTTTGGGGAGCTTTGTTTTTAGTGTGGGTTCATGTTTTGTTCTGTTTTTTTTTTCTGTTTTGTTTTTTGGTTGTTGTTTGTTTTGGTTTTTTTTAATGCTGGTTTCTCTTTTGGGGGCAGTGTTGGTGTGAAAAAAAAAATATATATATAATAAATATATAGATATGTATATGCACATATAAAAGCATGTATATTTTTTAAGTGCCAGATTGCCATATCCCAAAGGTGCAGGGTGCCAGGGGTTGCAGTGGTTCATGCCACACATGGTCCCTCCTGCGCTAGGGTCAGGTGCCCTGTAGAAGAGGCACTGTTTATTCTGCCTGCAGGGTGAAGGACCCCTTGGCTGCAGGGAAATAACTCTTTTGGTGCTGTGTCAACACATAAAATAGAAAAGATGAAGATAAACTAGTCAGAGGAGGTTGACAGCTGTTATTAAACTGATAGGCTGACACGCTCATGGTCAGAGGAGGAAAAGGTTTGGCTTAGAAACTCTCATTAAGGCTGGGCAGAGTCCATTAGCTCGTCTTCACTAGTAGCTTTGCAACCTCACATCCTATGTATTGCCCTTTTTATACAGGCTCTAGGTGAGAAATGTGATTAAGCAAGCTGCTATCCTATGTTTCCAAGGCCCTGTCTCTGAAAGCAATTCAAATGCCTCTATCAACCAACAAAATCCATTTCAAAATTCAGGAAGAGCATGAAAGCAAAGAGGGAGAAGGGAGAAAAGAAATGGAAGCAGATCAAAAGAGATGAAATGACATTTGAAAAGTATGGAAATGAGGAGAATATTGAGCCTGAATTAATTGCAAAAAAATCCTGAAAGATGCAGAAATCCAGCAGGTCTGATGTAAATATTTGCAGGCTGACAGGAAGCAGGGAGATGGGCCAGTATCGTGATGAAACGAACACATTTCTCCCTGTTCCCCCCAACCAGTGTTACTCCCAAATGAGCACTTGACAAATAAATTAGGCTCAAGCACCAGCAGTGGAGAGAGTGCAGAATATTCTGATGGACACCTGAGATATCTCCTGATAGACTGTACGTGGGCAGCTGCTGAGAAGAAAATGCTACAAAAGAAAAATACCCACTCCCTGACAAGCCTCTTTGTTGAGTGATTGATATGTTTCTGCTTTCCTCCTTCCCTATAATATTGGGAATGTGAGCTGCTGCTTTGAGGCCAGAACTATTAAAAAATAATCATCTGTGAACACTAGCTTGACTTTTTTTTCCCCCCAAAGCATGTAGCTGTAGGTAGTGAGTGTTGATTTTTTTTGGTACCTCAGACTGGATTTTTTAGGGCAGATTTTTCAGAAGAGTTCTTTTGTCATTTTGCTGTTAAATTTCATCTTGAGAAATATACGAGAACCAGTTGGATAGTCACATATGTGTCTTGTTTGCTTGCAAAGCTCATTAGAAAGATGATCTTGTTAAATTCAAGAACCTTGAGCTTGATTTTTGGCTCTGCTGTTTTTGTTTTTGTGACTGTGGCAATCCGCTTGCCTCCCCTCTGCACTGGGTCTGCCAGGACAGACAGAGTAACTGCCATCACTGTTATTTCTAATCTCTTAGTACTGTCAGCCCTTTAGGGACCACTAAATTATGCCTGGGATGATTTGGGATCTCCTGGTTGCTGTTGTAAAAGCAATAGCAATAATACTATGGCATTAAGCATAATTTTTAGGTGCTGCGGAAGCTGAGCGTGCAGCCTGCAGGTGAACTTCCAAAGGCTACTTCTGTGACATTAGGTCTTGTCAGACAGCAATTAATTATTTGGCCTAACTCTGTGATACTTGGCAAACCTTAGTGAGATGTAAAAGGCATTTCTGTTCTGCTACAACCAGTGCTAGAGAGGAATGCTCAGCAGTTCAGTCAGGATTGGACCTTTAAAATTGGACAGCACGAAGAAGATAAACATGCAAAAATTATCTGAGTAGAAAAATGCCTGAGGGTGATTCATTCTCTTAAAAAATGCCATCGGGTTATACTGACTTCATAGGTAGCATTTAATTGTGTCAAGCTGGTGGTCTGCTGCCTTGTTCCATATTTTTCTTTCCCTTTCCAATATTTGGAACCACCAATTTTGGCTATTTCTTGAATTGCTCGTAATTCAGAACAGAGAATGAATAAGAACATACTGTGTATTATATTTGTGTTGTTTTCAAACAGAGTTAAGCATAACCTGTATATATAGATCTTGGTAAGGAAATATCAGTAATTTTAAGTGGAAGCATAAATTGGACAACCTATCAGACCTATAAGGCCTATTCTCCTTCATTTAATAAAAGTAGGTCAATGTAGGTTTTATGCTGTTCACATTAGTGTCATTCATTTTAGCTTTACTAATAAAAGTGAGCGGCTGGTTGAGCATTACTGGGAGAGGATACCAGAAAAGAAATTAGAAAAAGAAAAATAGGTAAAAAAATAGAAAGTAAAGCCCTAAGTCATGGGAATGTTCCTCTAAAATTTGTTAAATAACGTCAATACACACCTTGCTTTTGAAATTCCCATTTCTAAATGACTAAAGTACAAATGAACCAGAACATGAGAAAAAAGTACATCTTGTGTACTTGTTTAGCTTCAGATCAACTATTAAACACTCAGGAAATGCTGACAATGGGCTTCATGTAATCCTCTCATGATTCCTATTTAACTTTTGAAGTGATTATTAGATAGTTGAGAATTCCCTGATCTGCTCTGGCCTGTGCAGTTCTGCTTTAACTGTGACTTGCTGGTTAGGTTCCTATTCATTTTGATGGCCAGGTGTCTGCTTGGGGGGATCATTAGAGGAATGCTGGGTGGTGATTATAAGATAAAGATGGGGAGAATGTTATTCTATGTGCTGCTACCAGCATAAGGCTGTTTATTGAAACAAATCAAAAAAGTGTGTAAACACATATGCACACGTGCACACACATAAATCCCATTGCATTTTTTGAATTTGCCTTTTACAGTTTTTAAAAATATTGCAGATTTTCATGTAGTTAAGAAACAATTACTTGAATATTTCTCATAAATGCCCTTGGAAAGTGGTGAATGAGAAGAAAAGGAATTGGTATTCTTTTTATTTGCTTTTCAGCTTTAATTTAAGGCATAGACTATGCCTTCATATCTTTCCTGAAAGAGTAAAAAGCTTTCAAAACCCTTCAGAAAGGGTGAAGAAGTTGTTCAGCTTCACACAAAAAAGCACACAGATTTCCTTCATATCCTGCACCTTAAGTCACTCACTTTTTCTTAGTCATTCCTTAATAATACTTGAAAGAAACCATTTTAATATGTGTACCCCAAACTAGTTAATGTTAAATCCCTGCATCCATCATTACAGCATTTGAGGAACTGTTATTTATTAGTGCATTTCTTTTAGACTCTCTCCAGGGTCTTGTGAACGGTGCCAGTCTCAGAGTACAAGCTCTGTTTGGGTTATAGTCTGGAATTGCTGCAGAATGTGGGAAGCTTTTTGGTGTCTTCCTTGTCCCTTCATTGCCCTCCTTTCATAAGCCACCCTAGGATTCAAAATAAAAAGAAAAAAAAAATGGCACATCGGCAGTAACAAAATCAACTAACAAAACAGGTTAGCATAAGGAGATTTAAGGTATTTTAAATACTTGACCTCTAAAGACTGTTTCAGGACATGCCTTTGATTCAGTCTGAACCCATACAGGCATGACACACTTTGCTCTGGCTTTGCTATTTTTTTACTAAACTATGAGAAAAAAAAAATCCCATTCTTTTACATTTAACAAAGTCAAACAAATTCCCCACTGCATGCTGAGCTAAGGATATCTCTTCTCTGTCCCCAAGCAAAATACTGTAGTAGCAACTGGAAGCCTTATAATTAACAGAAAGTGGGAGAAATGAGTTATTTCAGTAGGTCATACTCTAGTAAGTGGCAAACTACAAGACCCTCTGTGTATCTCACACAGTGCTGAACTCAGTTCAGGTGCTCTAGGCTGTGAGTGGTCAGGAAACCAATGAGAACACTTCTCTTGGTGTGTCATTTGCTATAAAACACAGAAAGCCACAGGCAGATGTCGAAAAGAACGGGTGGCATAATTTCCTACAGGGGCAGCTTTGTTGTAGAATGAGACCAATCCCTAGGTAGAAGTCATCAGTGGCTGACCTAATGCATGGTTCAAGGTAGTACATGTACTTTATAGGAGGTACCATGGGAAGCAGAAATGGTGTTTCACATGTTGGGAGATGGCAAAATTTTGAATGAGCTAGATGTTGACTAGATCCTTTTGTAAAACAGGGGGAAAGGCAGCCTCTGGAAGAGTACAAGTGCACTAGACCCTCTTAATGGTACTGCAGATGGCATTTCATTTTATTTGACAATCAGAGAAGTCAATCCTTTTAATTTCACCCCGTGGCATGACATTTTAAAAATTCTTTGAATTCAGTTTTGAAGAGAAATCCCAAGTGTTTGCTCTCACTTCTGAAGGAATTGTTTAATTTTACATTCACATAGATTGTTTTTTCAGTCTGGGATTTTTTGTTTGTGAAAAGAAACAGAGAATTCAGTAGAGTTCTCTTAATCCTGTCTCTCAGTTTAGTAAGTGAGCCATTCCTCAAATAACAATATTTATGCATGATTTTAAGGAGATGCCAAGCCACAACCTGGTCTGCAGAAGAATCATGGCCAGCAGGTCAAGGAAAGTGATTTTGCCCCTCTACTCTGCTTTCATGAAATCCCACCAATTGTACTACCTCTGGAGCTCCAGCAAAAGAAAGATGTGGAACTGCTCAAGCAAATCCAGAGGAGGGCCACAAAAATGATGA
Organism: Grantiella picta; assembly: GCA_013397955.1. Lineage (NCBI taxonomy): Eukaryota > Metazoa > Chordata > Aves > Passeriformes > Meliphagidae > Grantiella > Grantiella picta. The sequence continues at coordinate 1,241,540 of VZRM01009103.1, read as the reverse complement.
GGCAGCTGGAGCACCTCCTGTGGCAGGACAGCCTGAGAGAGCTGTGGTTGTTCAGCCTGCAGAAGGCTCCAAAGAGACCTTATAGCACCTTCCAGTACTTGGAGCCTACAGAAAAGACAGGCAGGGATTCTTCATCAGGGAGCATAGTGATGGGATGAGGGATAACAGTTTTAAACTGAGAGTGGATTCAGTTTAAATATTGGGTGGTGAGGCACTGGCACAGGTTGCCCACAGAAGCTGTGGATGCTCCATTCCTTTTCAAGACTAAGTTGGATGGGGCTTTCGGCAACTTGGTCTAATGAGAGGTGTCCCTGCCCATGGCTGGGGTATTGGAATGAGGTGATCATTCAAGTCCCTTCCAACACAAACCATCCTATGATTCTATGATTCATTCTTTTATTCAGCCATTCAGTGTATGTCTTAAATATTATGGTCTTGAAGGATACACAGAGTTGTACACCAACATTGCAACTTGCTCCAGATTGGCAGTTCACAGATGAATTCTCTGTAGCCTGAAGGCCACGTGTAGCTTCAGTTTCTGCAGTATTGTCTGAACCATCTAAGGCATGATGCACATGTGCCTACACAGCACTCCCAAATTGCACGTACCTAAGGTTGGTCAACAGTATTTTGAATGTGTATTTATCCTGATCCCTTAAAAAAATTTGATAATGAGATCTGTTCCTTAAGCAGTCAGCCCTTTTCTTCCCTGTGCCTTTCCCCCAGACATCTGTGGTTATAAAAAGGATCTTGTGTCATGACAGAGAGATGTATTGTCCTTGTATACTTAATTTTTAAACGTAGCGTTTCTCTTTAACTCCCACTGACCCCAGATGGATTTGTGTGACACCTTATGTAGTTTGAACTTGTAGATTTGTTGTATCCTCTTTAAAGAACAGGGGACAATGAAACCTCATTTTTGGAACTGATTAAAAAAAAGCTTGGGAGAGAGGATCAAAACCCAAAAGATCTCGGCCCAGATAATTATATTGAGGTTTTGTAACCAACAGGTTGATGCAGTCATAGTGAAATGAATCAGAACAAATAGTGGTTCAGTTTGCTGTGGCATGAGCTGCTAGTTTTCCTTCTGTCTTCCTGAGAAGAAAGAGCTGCGATCTGCTTTAAATTCTGACATCTGGTAAAGCGTAGTGATGTATGATTCAGCACACAAGCTCGTACATTGCACAACAAAGTGTGCCATTTATGAGGCTCTCTAAATATAGGGAAGCAGTTTATTTAAGTAATGCAGTAAATAACAGAGTAGATATTTTAGTTCAAGGGAATGTATAAGCCTTGAGGCTGAATTCGAGCAAGGACATTTTTATGTGGATACAGATCTTGGATTGTTGAGACCATATGCCTACCTGTCTATAGTTTTGTATTACCCAGTGATCATTACTGCCTGGCACCTTGTAATATATGTTTATAATTGGCTAGAGATGATACAAGAAACAAATAAAACTTGTTTAATTTGGCCCCAAAATTCTGAGCTTTCAATATGAAAACTTCCTTATGCAAATATCAGTGTGGGTCTGTGTTGTTCAAAATGGTGGAAAATAGGAATTTCAGAATCACCAAACACTTCTAACTATGAAATCTCAATTAAAATATTTTATTTTCTCACTCCTTGGCCATTGATTTCAGGATTGGGGTTTAAGATTCCGCAGTCCAGAGTAATACTTTCTGTGTTAGCTCAGAGCTGGGAGCCAGATGGCTTCCAGTCTCCAACAGCAGTTGGCAGCAGGTCATATGTTTAGGAAGGGGTTAAGCAGAGTACAAGATATGCAGGAAATCTTCCCTTCCTGCATATTTAAAGCACCTGAACAGCTGTGTTCAATGACCACTGGTGGGCATGAATCAGTTCAATCCTTTAGAACATGTGTTATTTAATATATACATGGTCTTGGTTAAGCCAATGTGTTCACTAAAAGGTAGATGCTTGCAATTATAATTCTCCTACAGTTAACTTAGTTTAGTAGAAACCTTTAGTTAGTAGAAACCTATGGCTTCCTATAGTTCAAAGTTACCTTTGATAAAGGTATAATGATGGTATAGATAAAGGTATAGCTATAACTATATCCAATTCTTGATTTACCAGCAAAGAATTTGTTTAGCGCACCTCAAATTCTGCATGTGCAGCACAAACAAAAAAAGTAATGGAGAGCACATCCTGAATCTGATGCTTCCCAGCATCCAATGGGAGCTGCAGGACGCGCCACACTGAGCTGCTTTGTCCTGACACAGTGAGAGCCCCAGGCTCGGATGGATTTCAGGGGCAGGGAAGACAGCTGCTTCTCTTCCATTGTTCTTGGGGCCACGACGACTTTGGTGAGGAGTTGGTGGGATCACAAAAGAAAAGTAACCCCAGTGGGGTCAGTAGATTGTATTGATTTTTATCAGTGCTACAGTTATCCATAATCCCATAATTTTCAAAAAGAAGCTCTAACTCTCTAGTGTAACCATTAGGAGATTTCATCTTTTTCTTTTTACTTTACTATTTTACCATGTTTTGCTATTAATTACTATCGTACTACCATGCTCTAGGTTTGCGTATATTCATAGACAAAATCCTATTTGCTTTGAAAGTTACTGCTGTTACGATTCCTGTTATTTAATACCTCAACATAGTGAGTGAGGAAAAATACTACATCTATTTCTCTTTTTCATATCAGCTTCAGAGTTTATAATCCATCCAGCTGGCAAGGCCCAAAGAAGTCATTTTCCCACAGAGCAAGAGGAGCTCAGAGTCTGCAGTTTGCAGTGACAGGGGACCTGGTCTCCTGTACATGGCCCTGTATCCAAATATCCTTGTGATCTGGCTGCTCAGAACTGATTACAAGTTCTCCTTACCTTGAAATTATGTTTTAAAATTTGTTGGACTGGAATAAACATTTTGTTATTTCCAGAAAAGTTAGATCAGATGCAGAGATTTGGCTATGACCAGCTGCATACAAGCATCCATAGGTGCCACAATGTGCTTTATTGTTATCAGACTACATGCATAGACCTGTTAAAATAAGTGGTACACTGCTTACCTAAAAATACGTACATTTCTAACTTTCTAACAAGCTGTGTTGGACTGGGGTTTATAGGGACACCCATTGTTAACTAAGAGAGCCCATGTGCATCTAAGGAAACATTTTTTAACCTTTTCTGTTTAAAAGTATAGTATTTTCTACGCTGAAGTATTCAACTGGATTTGTTGGGTATTACTGATATATCATGGCTTGCAATTACTTTTAGTCCATTTATGCTTTCAAATTTGGGGGGGAAATGTGGTTTATTTTCAAAGAAGAACACATTATGACATTTTTGGTGAATTGAAAAACTGGAAAAATATGTTTCTGTCAAGAAACAGTGATCTTGTTTCTGAAACAAAACGTGATTTGGAGAATAAAATTCTTTTTTGTCATTCATAAGACTAGTGAAAAATCTAAAAGTTTTAACCTGAACACTTGCAGGTATTTCCATATTTGTAAATAGAGTTGCTTTTGTCAAATCTGTGTGTTTTCAGCTGAGAAAGCAAGCTTTTCACTCTATTCCAACAAAGCTAAGGTTATGTCTGCATTGTTGTTTCCTGTGACACCTACAGCTTATCCAGATGTATCCAAGAGGAGTTGTTGGGGGTTTTTTGAGTATTCCTAGCAGCATGGTCCTGGTAATGCAATGCTTCAACACAGCCATGAACACAGGCTGATTTACCCTTCATTTGGTTGGTTGGTTGGATTTTTGTGTCTGAGCTCTGTTCTGCTCCAAAGACTTGGGCTGCCACCTGTGATAACTAGTTTAAAGCTAAATGGAGCCCATATGTGATTGCAGTGACAGCTGTGGCACTGGATTCACATCCACCACAATGAATGTGGGATGCAGCAGTGGATGGGGTGAATGCAAACACCCCTAATGGCCACAGGTGATAAAAACACAAATTGTCTCTTGAGCACCTACCTGGCCTTTGTGCTGCAGGTAGTGCTGCATGAAGCCCTGGAAAAGCAATATCAAACTAAACTGAAGGAAGTGATGGCATCTTTCAATGCCTTGCTGAGTTTACTCAGCCATTTCTGCACTGCCAGCAGCAGTGTGGCTGCTCTGGGTGAAGGAGGAAAGTGAGAGAAGTTGGACACCGTGTTGTATTCCCACCTTATCCTGCCCTTTCCAAAGAAGCTATAGGAAAAACAGAGTGTTGAAGAAAGGAAATATGTCCTTTGAACATTCCATTACCTTACCATTATGGCCACACAGTGCTGCCAAAACCATCATTAATAGCTGTGAGATTCTGCCTGTTGCAGTAAAGCAATGGAGACACTTTGTGCATTAGCTGCAGCCTCCCATCGTAACCCAAACAACATTAACTTGCTTTCAGTTTCATACAAATGAGCTGCTCATCAAGTCTGTTATTACACAAACATGTAGCAGCTGCACTGCAGAAACAGATTGCTGAGAAAGTGCTTCAATTCAACGTTCTTATGCAACCTTCCCATCATTTTACTCAATTGATTAACTCCAATTTTACTATTAATTTAATTTCACTGTTGTCAAAGTCCTCATATATTTTTTCATATGTTCGCGTCTTTTGGTCCTGGCTGTGTCTAATACACCCTTAAATCAATTATTTAAAGAACTCTGTTAGGCCTTAATAATTTAAAATGTCATCACAGGCAGCAAGTATCCAGTAAAAAATATTTTGATAGGTATAAAACCTGCAAAGTTTAATGATATGACAACATCCCATTGTTTTTTCACTGATTCAGAATTTTATTTTCCACCTTTTCTTGCCGTATTCAGTAAAAATGTAAGCTAGCTTGTGAAATGCTCAGGGAGCAGTAAATAAATAAAAATGAAGGCTTGAAGAACGTAGAGCTGGCATCTGTGACTCCAACAATTGTCAGTTATTGTGAAGTTTGTCCCTTAGATCTGATGCATGTTGGATGCCTGCACTCAGCAGATGAAAAAACTTGTCTTTTTCATTTGGGAATGAAATGTGAGTCCATTCCCTGCACACTTATTTAAAATTAATTCAGCCTTACAAAACCTGTCATACTGGTCATCACTAACTAGTTTATGCCTGAGATAATTCTTTTTCTCCTTTCCTACTTACTTTTTTCTGTTCCTATTGCCCATCAGCCACAGAGACAGTTTTACATCAGACTATGCCTTCTGGAATGATTCTTCAGATTCACCAGCTTGTGTGTTACACCTCCTTCATCCATCAAACCTGTTGGTACCTGGCTGCTGCCTAAAGGGCAGAATGTTTTTCTATGTATTTATTTTATCCTACCAACAAAACTGAGTCTAAGAGCAACTTGACCTCCAGCATCTATAGAGATCATTAAGATACTCATCCAAGATGCTGAGAAAGAGTCACTGCCAAGAGGCAGAGCCCTCTGCACAGAATGGAAGGGCTGGGTTGCCTGTGGTGAGGGGCACTGGGAATGAGGGAGCTGAGCAGTCAGAAACTGATTTGTTGCCAAAATAAATATGTATAGTACTTGTCTAGTTCAACAGGTCCTGTCTGCCTAAAGGAAACAGTGAGTCTCTTCTGGAAATCACCACAGGGCAGCAACGGTGTAATAGCCCATGTCATAGAACCATAGAGTCTGGCTGGAAAACACTGCTGAAGATCACTGAGTTCAACTGTTAACCCAGCATTGCAAACCTATAATGTCAAATGATCGTGCCAATACTCTTTTGGTATCTCCATTTGTATTAGTCATATAGTATAAGGCTGAAGAAAAGAACTTACAGCTAAATGTTCAGTTTCTTCTGCATCAATGTCTCTGTTTCACTTTTGCCTTTTCTGTTACAGCAAGAGACCTGTACTTAATTGCAAGAGTCCCTCTGATCTTACCTCATCCAGAGGCCCTTTATTAAGTAATATGAAGGAGGTTTTTATATAAAATCTGTTCTCTTGAAAGTAATTAATGGCCAGATAAGTCTGAAAGTGAGAGATTTTTCTGGTCTAGTTTTCAGACAGGGTATGCAGCAAAATTGTCCTGCACTTAGGAGTTAATCTGGTTCTTATACTCTTCTTACTGTCTCTGGGAAAGAATTTTTCCAGGGATGAGTTTCCTAGTTCTCTAACAAGTCTGTGAGCATGACAGCCGTGGTCTGACTGCATATGACCTCAGACACAAGCCTATCCTTTCTGTTTTGTGCTATTTAATGCCTATCATGACAGACTTTTTTGCATTATAATGCAAAGTAAATGATAATAATAAAGTATGAAGATTATTTCCTAAGTAAATCAGGAAGCAGTCAGTTGTAATGGTATACTGCTATTTGTTTAACTTGTTCTGTGTGGATAAAACCACAGGTGCTCTTTTTTTCGCATGAAAGGTGACTTATCTATTAAACAAATAAGATGGGCACCAGCTGCCCAAATTGCTCTCTAATGCTGTTCAAACAGTGTCCTTTGTATTTCCAGGAGAAAATCTCTTCCTTTTAAAGTCTATAAATGGCAGCATAAGTTCACTTAGGTGTACAATAAATGTTCTGCTTAGGAAAAAATTGTTCAAATTACTGAATGGGATAAACAGGGTCTTCTTCATAAAGCACCATTAACCATGGGTCCAGCCATTAGGAAAGTGCTCTTTTGGGGTTTTAAGTGATGAAGGTGTTGATAAAACAGGAGACACTAAAGGGCCCAGGAATTTATCTGAGCATTGCTCACAATATTTTGTATGAGACAAAAGCCCCTAATGTCCTCTGTTCTTATTCTGTGACCCATATAAGAGTACTGGAAAGCCCCTTCTAACTCGATGGAGAGCACAGTGGCCCAGGGAGATGGAAAAGGAGTTTTGCAGTAGGGCTTTTAAAATGTTGGGACTCTCTCAACATGTACAGGGATGTCTTAAGAAGTTCACTTTCCATTACTGTCTTGTGCTGCTTTGGCCTACAGGCCATTCAGACAGATACCAAATTTTAATTTTTCTCATTCAAAAAACGGTTTCTTTTCCTTTTTAGACTAGTGAATCCTGCTCTTCTTGCCCCCTTTCTTGATCTTTCTTGCCCCCTCCCCAAACTAAGCAATAGGAGCAGATGAAATGCTGACAGCATGTCCATTGCAGAGGTCAATTTCCACTGATGGATGATATGTCTGTAACAGGTGAATCATCATTCTCACTTCTGTCTTTGAAATACTTTAGTAACTATTAGTCAGTGTTATCACTGGACTAGCCTTTGCAGCAGCTGCACTGCTCTGACTGCTCCACATTGTCACTGTCTTTGCCCCTTTGCTTGCCCAGCATTTGACATTATGGACATTGACCTGCCTCGGCCTCCCTCTTATTGGTATAAATTATGCTATTCTGATCCTCTGGCTTCTTTTCTCACTTCTACCACTTTTGTTCTTTAATTTAACGTATTTCAATTTATCCAGGCACTTTTGGGTAGCCTGAATCCACTCTATATGTTGAGTGCATCCAGACAGTGAGGGAGTTGTGACCCAAATTATGAATCTTCTGGCTCTTCATATTAGATGCTGAGGGTCTCTTTACAGCCCATGATGTGGTTGTCTGTTTCTTCCCAGAAGGCTCTTTGCTTTGTTACAGTGTGAAATGGTAATCGATAAGGAAGGAAAACGAGCTAAACAGAAATGGTAAAAAAGTGATCATCCAAATACCTGAAATGAAAATGTTCACAATCATCACCTGTTTTCACTGGTTTCACTAGGCTTGTATAAAATGCATGCAATATACAATACACTAGGTTTGTATAAAGTGGGAATGACTGGGATAAGGTATTTAGTAATGCCAGGTTCATTAAAGTTTCGTACTTAGAACTACAAGTGTACATGAAAATGTTTTTCCCACCCCAACCAATAATAAAGATATAATAAGCATACAAAAAAAAAAAAGATAAAATAAAAATTGCATTTTAAAGAAATGTTGGTAATGATGGTAAAAAAATGTTTCTTAGAAAGCTCAGGGCATGAAATTCAACAGGAATCAGGATCCTCTTCTCCCCTTCTCGTCCCTGTTGCTTTTGTGTTCCAGGAACTGTGGAATAGAAGTAATAGGAGTTGTACCAAAAGGATGCAACATACTTGAAGCTCTTTCTCTCTTTGGATTTGTCTGTTGCCTGCACTCCTAAGTAAATAGCCAGGCCACAAAGAATTAATCTTGGAGAGGTCACAAGTTCCCAAGCATTTGCCAACCAGCCTTTCAGTGTGGAGCACAGATTAAGCAGCCACAATAGTGAGGAGCCTGGTGAAACTGATCATTCCATTTGGGAGAAATCATAATTGGCTTACCTGTAAAGCAGCTCCACAGGAATGCAGCCTCTGAGCCTCCCTGAGACTCTGAGAGATCTCCTGGAATCTGCTTTATTTCTCCCTTTTGAGATTCAGCTCTTGTCTGCTGCATTATGAGCATGAGATCTGCTAGTCCAGGGTGCTGACAGGCAGAGTTTGAAGGGTCACATTCTTGTGTAGTTACCATGCAAGACTTTGTCCAGTTTCCTTTTCCCAGGGGTAGCCCCAAACCATGCAGTGAACAGTGAGGCAGGAAAACAGCAAGGGAACCAACAGAGGCCACTTTTAGCTCCTTATCTTCCCAAATCTTTGCTGGTTGTTCTGCACTGCTTCACTGTTCCTGAGCATGTATTTGTATCTGTACTGGCTGCAATAATAAGATATACTGACTCTCATTACTGCACCAGTTACTCTCTCCGGTCCTGCTGGAATAAAAAATTATTTCCTGCAAAGTCGCTTACACTGGCTGCTAACTTTATTGTAATAGACACTGACCTTTTAAACCACTAAGCCTATAGAAGGCTAAATTATAGAGTTTACCTCCCTAGATGCTCCTTAGCTGTCATAATGAAGGAAGTTTACAGTGGGAAAGTGAATGAAGCAAGCATGTTTTTAACCATATGGTAATTATCTGCTATCTGTGCAAAAGACATAAAGTGTTGTTTACTTGATGTGAAAAGAGCATCTGAGAAAGGATTCCCTGGAGAGGGAGTGAGGGAGATTTGGCACAGTGGCTGCTCTTCAGATGGCTTGTAATAGACCCTATAAATTTGGAATATGCTATTGTTAATCAGTGGGGATTGGAGTGGCTTGGCACGTAATGTTTTAGTTTTAAGGGGCAGGTGAGTGGCTTGCCGAGCAGATGGTTTTTTTAAACTGTAATTGAATTATGCAAATGTATAATTGTTTGTTGAGCTTTAAAAGTAAGAATAAAGAAAAAATGTGCAAAATTACATACTTAGCTCTTTGCTATCAGTGGCACATTAAATAAGAAGGAAAAGTTACTCTCGCAGTAGAGTTACTCTAAGACCAATAAGCTATAGGCCCTATTCCCTCTCTTAAAAAAGTATGACTTAGTTTGAGTTCTCTTTCCTTGCTTCCAGTAGTAAAGTAATATATTATTTGCTTCTTAAAAAAAAAAAGAAAAAAGATGGAGATGGGGGAAGAAGGGAGAAAAGAGAATGTGTCACAGTTATAACTGCAACCACACATGATTGCAATTCATTTAATTTTCAGTACATTAAATTACTCAGAATAATTGCCACGGCTCATTTGCACAAATGTACTTAAACTGCTTTAGCACTTTAATACTAAAAAAATTAGTTGTGAAAATCCAGCCAGATCATTTGCACTGTAGTGGCTGAGTCTGTTGCACACTTAGAATTCCTTAAATCTGCCCTGAAGTGCACAGACTCAGCCTCAGACATGTGAAAAAATCCTTTTTCCCCCCTATCTGTCAGGTAAGGAACTTTTATTTCTTTTTTTTTTTTTTTTTTACTGATTTTATTCAGCTTTAGTCATAAAACCAAACTTTTTTTTTTCTGTGCTGTGTGGCAAAAATTTTCACTATATGGTGAATGGTTATTTCTTATGAAATTTTCTTTGTATACAGGAGATTTCGGAAGATCTCCAGGCTGAGCATGCAAAGTTTAAGCAGTGAGACCTTCAGGTGGAGATTTTAGAGAGGTAAAATCAGAAGCTGAGTTGCATCGACGGAAGGAGCTCACAAAGAACAGTGTAGGAGATATAAAGAAACAGACTAAACCATGAAAGAATATCAAGAAAATTATATGAAGAAAATGGAGATAAGATCCTCAGAGTATGATCCTTAGAGGAGAAATGAGTGAGCTGGATGAGAAGGGTTTAAGAGCAGAAAGCTACAGGAAGGCAGGTTCATGTGACCTGCAAGTCCAAAGGCAGCAACAAGGAGAAAACCAGCCAAAATAAACCTTTTCCTCACCACTCCATGCTGCCCCTCAGCAACTCCTAAAGGTGTAGGATATTTGCCTTAAAGTCCTTACTTGTATGAGAAGTCTTTTGATATCTGTCAGACTTCCAGTTGTGTTAGTCACTTGAGTAGGTATTTCAAGGAACAAGTCCTTAAGGTATAAATTTTTCATGGTAATTTTTCAAACCAGGCTCTAAATCCCAGTGCACATTTATGGTACCGTTTAAATGAAAAACAATAATATATGATATAGTCTGAATATTATACTTAATGAGCTATATTTTCTTTTAAAATAAGGTTACAGACTATAACCAGAACATTATGCTGCCATAAATTTCATGAGACTTTTTTCTAAACACCTCAGTCTATAAAAGTCAATGACTCACAGAGTACACATAATCTAAGGGAAACTTTGACCTTTTGCATAATAAGAAGCCTTCCAGCCTGTCGTGTCAATGCTCTGATTCCTCTGAGTGTACTCTGAAAGTGTCAGTAAAATAATGGTTACGGCAATTTCCATCTGGAACTTGCACTCTAATAATTCTGTAATTATGTTTAAGCAAGTAATCTCCTTTGCATGATTCCTTTCTTTGCACTGTTACTCAATGGCCCACGTGATTATTCACCCCTCAACCCACAGCAGTTCACCTCGAAGGATTTGAGGAAGCAGGTTGTGAGCCATATGATGGAGATGCTGTTGTTTTTTATGGCAGTCAGAAAAAACTGGATGTCTTTACCTAAATGTGAACAGTGCGACTGTTTCACTGATACACCTGGTTGTAGGTTATTTAAAGCTCACAGTATTCAAAACCACCTGGTTCTCCCTGCACATCAAACCCCTTTTACACAGCTTCCATTTACAGCATTTTCAGCCAGGTACACAGAGGCCGAGTTCAGATAACATTTCTTTTTACCTGGAAAGAGAGATGAGATATGTTTGTGCCTATGAATTATCCCTCATCACTTTCCTCATGTCCAAGTTGTCCTTGATACTTGCAAGAATATGATGCCTGTCCTTCTCAAGTTCTTAATTTATTAGTCTTCTGCATTTCCCATAATGTAGAGTTTGTTCTGCTCTGTTGGAAACAATGGATGTGGACTTCAGGACTTCACAGGAACAGCTTTAGGGGATTTGGTGTCTGTGGATATTTTATGTGATGGAAAAGGCAATCCATGATTTCACTGGGAGTTGTGGTGGCAGAGGATCTGTGCTGATTTACCAAATAATTTTGCCTTTACCTTTCCTAATCTCAGCAGTCATATGCCAACATCCCTCTGATATCCGGGTATCTATAGTAAATACTGGTAAAATTGACCTTCAGTTAGTAACATGACATTCCACAAGAGATGAAAACGAATTTTTGTGACTATTTTTGTTGAAGTCCTTGGGTTACTTGAAAGTGTTTTGTGAGACCAGACTTTGGATGGTCCTCTAAAAGGTCAGGCAAGCAGCTTCATATGTCCTTCATGATGGAGAGCATCCCGCTTTGATAAACAGTTACCTCTTTCTTATCAGATATCTGTGAAGGGATCTGATCAAAATGTAATTAAAGAAATAATTTATGAAAAAGTGGGACTTGAGACCTCCAAAATACTTGCCAATCTATGATAACTATGAGTTAGGTGGGGGAAAAAAGTAAAGGACCAGCAAAGAAGGGGAAAGAAACATATTTAAAAATAGCTAAGTGGATTATTTGGAATGATTACCCCCATGGAAAAAATAATTGTTTTGGCTACATTTTGCTGTTTTTAAGAACTCAAAACTGTCCTAAACTTTTCTTCCTATACTGAGTTATGTATTTTACTGTATTCATGGTTGTGTCCTTTCTTCAGCAAACAAATAAAAGAAAGCAATAATGTTCTTTGCTGTGGAGAGGACAAAGAAAAAAAACCATTGTGGATATATTTTTCTTCTGACTTATCTACTAAACCAGTCATGGACCTGAGCACAGTTCTACACAAGATTCAACAGAATCTTGTGAGCTCCAGCATGTCATCTCTTTTGTAGCCTTGCTTCTTGTTATATACTCAAATTTCTGCGTTTAGTTCACTGTAGACAAGCTGTGAGCTCCAACCAGCAAACATCTGGCGAGGTACATCAGCCTTCACAGTCTTGGCAGCACTTGAAGTGACTCAAGATTGGGTTCAGCACTCTCCTGTCTTGTGACTTATGGTGGTTTGAGGTTGATGGAATAAAGCAGACAACTAAGAGCAAGGTTTATTACCTGTCCTAAGTCTGAGATGCTGACACTGAAACCCTGGGAAAGCCCTGTCAGGTGTGTTATGGAACAGCATGAGACTCACCAGGCTGTGTGACACTGGTGGTGTGACCTGCAACAGGACATGTACACTGCTACTCATTTGCCTAACTAGACAAGAAGTGCCTCAGCTGTACTTCATTGAAACTTCCTTTATCTATATTCTGCCTTTTAGTGTCCTGTGTTCTTTATTCATATTTTCTGGTTTATTTGGTATTTTATGTTTTCTGACCCTCACTGTTTCACTGGGAGCCTTTTCCTTAGCTTTCGATGTCAGTCTATTACTTGATTCTTATCCTCAGTCCAAAATTCAAGATAATATTTTACTCCTTGGATATACACAATGAAATACAAATGTCTGACTTCATGCATATTTCTAGTCCCTTTAAGTTCACTGCTACTTTCACTTCAATTTCAGTGAAACTGATGTGCGAAGTACCAGCTTAAAGTTAAACATACAATTGATTGCAAAAAGTGGAAATTTATCAAGTATGACTGTTCAGTTATGTAAGAATTACTGTAATGTCTAATCTTTTTATTTTATAATGTTCTCAAAGAAATCCCTTCTTTCTCTTATCATTAACAGACTAACAACAGAAAGATTTTGTCTTTCCCCGTATACTCCTCACTTCTGTTTTTTCCAGTTTATTCTTGAACATTATTTTGACCTCTAAATGATGATGTACACAGGTTAGTAACATTTATCTCATGAAGTTCTAACCTTCAGGTTTTGTACAGAACATCAAATAGGAAGGTGAAAAATGAATACAAAATGTTTAATTCTGCTTCCCTTGCAGAGGATTCAGGAAATTGGCAAAAAATAATTGCAGAGGGTTTTATTTTATGCTTCAAGTGAATAAGCCTGACTTTGTTATATTTGTACTCTTCCTGTATAAAGACCAAGTGGCTGAAAATACTGGATGGATTGATGGGGATTTATTTTGCAGTAGTGCGAGTCTAGTGTGTTTTTTGAATGGGAATGTGATCTCATTGGCAGGGTTTGCACACAGATGTGTGGCATTAACATAGTGGATAATTGGATATTGCAAATGAATTATCTAAATGTGGTGACTAACAGGATAATGTCCCTTGCTGATGTATTCAACACTCCTTTAAAATTAAGACGAAAAAAGTTTTAAGAATAAATGTGCCTCTTTACATTTGGATTTTTTCATCCATAACAGACTAAATTATCATGATGCAATTAACTATATTTATGTATGCACATATATTCTTATATGTGGAATATATCCTCACAACAATATGCATATGTGTATAGAGAGACATATGTTTATAGTATTTATAAACTATTTTACTCTCTGTCTAGATACATATGTATAAGATTCTACCAGAGGGCCTTGGCACATTAAGAAAAAGGTTGATTGTGTACCACAGTGGCAAAGAAACTCCTGTTACATCTTAGGAGTTATGAGGACAATGTTTAGATAAATAAATTAAAAAGCCAGAAAAGAGAAAAACCGGGAGATGCAGCTATCAGAGACATTACACATTATCAGAGATACTGATCAGTCAGGAAAGATGCACTGATCTTACCAATTAAAAATCTAAACATTATCTTTTTCTTCACTTTTTTAAAATATTGAATAATCTTATTTTTTGTTCACTCATATTATGTAGTGGTCTGCCTTCATCAATACAGTCCCTTGTTTCTTACAAAAGTAAGGTTTGAATTTTTGCAGTAAAATACTGATGTCAACTGTATTTGCTATTTTTCCAAGCTTTATTTTCTTCCCAGTTAAAATTAAATAAAAATACCAGGTGAATTATCCTTTTAGGTCACACTGAAAACTAAATTGCTTTCCTCTCTGAATCTTTATGTGTAGAGTATTATTAATTTTATTTTCTTAATGAGCCAAAGTTTCCAAAATTGTGATTACCATCTGCAAAAATGGTTAAAACATAGCATAGCATTATTCATATAGTGTGACCTGCATCCTATTTTTTATTTGTCTAATGTGCCTGCAATGATTATTTCTTGTTATTATTCTGAGGGATGATTTAGGTGTCAGATATCCGACATTACTTGTAATATTTTTTTTTAAATTTAGCTCTGGAACAAATTTGCTGTTTATAGCTGTAGGTAAAAAAATTGCTTGGTCTGCATTGTCCAAATGTAAAATCACTTTTCTTGTTACTATTATTGTTAACTGAATTAATATGTTTCCTAAAGTATATGACTGGTCTGCTGCTACCTTACAATTTAGACTTTCTGGGTACAACTTCAGAGAAATTTCCCTATAATACTTCTTTAAAATGTAGCTACAAAACACATTCAGTGATTTCATTTCAGGTATCAGAGTTCAGTTTATTTAAGCCAGGAAATTAATTAGATATTACCTTGGTCTTCTGTTGTTTGCGCTTTTAATTTAATTTTGGGGGGCTATTTAGTGTGGAATTTTAAATCAAAACAATGTCATCTGTGATATCAAATTAAATTCTCCTTCACTTTTTAATGGATTAAAATAGTATTTTGCAAAAATGCTTTTCAAGTTTGCTTGCTGGGCTATGCTTCAAATATAAATTCGGAAACATAGATAACTTGCTTTTCTGTCATCTTGGAAATTATGCACAATGCTGGGCATAAAGGTCGCAACATTTTTAACTATTTGAATTCATAAGATGTACAAAGCAGACTAAATCCATCAAAGGACTCACTTCTGGCTGCCTTATGTACACCAGATGGATGTACATGCTGTTACATTAATTTTAATGGGTTTGCCTTAAAAGGTGTAGGTTTAGGTGTGCCAAAGACCTCACATTTGTATGCAATGGGGAAAGAATAATATTTTACTTCTGGGGTGTCATGGTTTAACCCCAGCCAGCAGCCAGGTCCCAGGCAGCTGCTTGCTCACTCCCACACCAGTGGGATGGAGGAGAGAATCAGGTGGCTAAAAACTGGAAAACTCATGGGTTGAGATAAGGACAGTTTAACAGGGAAAGCAAACAATGAGACCCAAGCAAAGCAAAATAAGGAATTAATTCCCTGCTTCCCATGGGCAGGCAGGTGTTCAGCCATCTCCAGGAGAACAGGGCAAATCACATAGAAAGGTGACCTGGGAACAAAAACACCATCACTCCAAACTTCCCCTTTTCTTCTTTCTTCCCCCACTTTATATCCTGAACATGATGCCACATGGTCTGGAATATCCCTTTGGTCAGTTGGGGTCACCTGTCCTGGCTCTGTCTCCTCCCAACCTCGCAGGCACACTCAGCCTCCTCACCAGTGTGGCTGTAGGAAAAGCAGAAAAAGCCATGATTCTGCAACAACAAAAACATCTCTGGATTTTCAACCCTGTGTTCATGTCAAATCCAAAACACAGCCCCATATCAGCAACTGTGAAAAAAATAGTATACCAGCCAAATAATAACTCTACCCCAGCCAAAACTTCTCCTC